>CM041778.1:207342789-207397462 GCA_023374045.1 Limonium bicolor
AATTAAATACTTTAGCTTATTCATTCATTTTCACAATTCACGGAATTCCGAATTAACAAAACCCTGAGTCATATGATGCTAACTGCCTTGTTAAGAAATACGAAATTCCCGCTTACCTTGCCTGGAAGGAGTCTGTTCTAGAACTGTATCTCACTTGGGCGTCATAACATGATAACATGAATCCATGCCCCTTCTGAAGATAAGAAAACAGGAAAACATATCAACAAATTGCACGTTACAAGAACAGTTGGGCTTGAAAACAGAAATTTTTACTCATTTTTTTTTGATAAGTATACAACAGTTATGAAATGGTAAGTTCACACCTCACGATTGTAGACTTGGGCACGAAACCAATAATTTCCCTTCTGAAGAGACTCATACCAAGCCATGATTGAAGTATCAAAAGACCAAGAACCATCAGACTTGCTTCTACTGCATCCAAGCTTTGGGCTACCAGAAGTCAGTGGCCAAAAACTTGAAACATAACCAATAACTCCTTCATAATAACCCGCTTCCCATAGATATGGTCGTCTCCTCTTGCTGGATGCTGCCAAACGGCATTGCCAGTCTCTGAAAGCAGATTCACCAATCACACCTCCCCATTTTTCCTTGAAATGTCTGTCCCAAAGGAGGTCACTCCTGCATTTATCCCTCAAGCAAGTGCAAACTCCTGCCAAGTTATTTAATTCAGCAGGTGAAAGCTTTTCCAGAATAGTTTCTAACACTAAATCAGGCAGATCTAGTAGCGATATTCCCACAATATCCACATCTGAATTTCCCTTAGCGCTTGCATGTCTTCGTGCCAGCATCCAAGGAACTCCCAAAGCAACACCTAATGCAAGTCTCATCATTTCAATGTAATAAATCAGTGAACCCAGCAATTCAACCCGAATCATCGAGGATGGTATCCGCTGCTCGCATAATCGTTCAATCAGTGGCTTGAGAGAGATGGATTTAAGAATAAGAGCGCAGGAGAAACAGGAGATCAAGAAGATAAGCATTTGGATCCAGAAGAAGAACAGAACAGAACAAGTTTGACAGCCAAACAATATACAAACAATAACTGAGTTTCGTGTCACGGTAAGGGATGAAACAAGTTTATCGGGTAGCCGGTATGCTATTTTCTGGGACGAAGAAGAAAGGCAAATCAAACCCAGAATCCGGATAACACAGGGCCTTTCTGAAACAATTGATAGTGGAAACTGGACTACGATACAGAAACAAGTGAAGATCACTTGTGGTTGGGATTCTGCGTAAAGTAAGTTGAGCTGCCCCAAACTGTCATTCACGAGTAGATGGGTGGAGCACCGCGCTTAGGGTGAGAATTCGAGAGCTCCGAATGCAGGATCTCATGTGTAAACACATGAAAAACAATCCCGCATGCTAGCCGGAAATCAAGGGCCTATGATCCAAAGACCCTTGTTGGGTGGGTATGACCCGATTTCAAAAAGGGGGTGAGAATATGAGGAAGAGACTCACCACCCGTGAATCCAGTGAGCTAAACGGAATACGCAAAATCCTCGTTTGCTCAGTTGCCAAGAAACGCCAGTAATGCAGGCGATTACACCTTCCAATGCGTCTAGAACAGCAGGAGCTTGCTTGATTGATGTTAAAGAGGATGAGAAAGGGAGAGAGTACGGTTTTAGTTCCGAGGTCAGGCGATTGCCCTTCTATTCGAGGAGGTTATTAGGTGAGTGCTCAGAGCGGTCTCCATTAATGCATATAATGAAGGAGAAGAGAAATAAGTACGAGTATACAAGAGAGAGCGGGATGAGAGAGAAGTTTGTTTGATTGCAGGGTGGTGGTCGGGAATTTAGGTGGGGAGTAGATTGTGGCCATGTACAACAGTACAAGTACAACCACCATAATCCATTTTCTAACCTTTCTTAATAGATATACATGAGAAAATCCGGTTGCCTAAATTCTACCAAACTCGCCAGGTGGACCCATCAACTCTTGCAATTGTGATTAACGAGATGGACAAGTTGTACGAGGAATAGTTAGAGGTAGTTGGAAAATAGAACATAGAGAAACCGAATTTGGAGGCGGGGGAGCGTTGCGAATTATGACGAAAAAAAGAGAGAGCAAACCCTCATAAGAATGCGCTCTGACGCGCGAACAGAAACCCCACCCCGTTTTTCTTCGTCGTTGAAATCGCATCCAGTAAGAAGAAGATTATAACTTATGATAAGCTATTTGCACAGATTAATGCTAGACCTGAAAGAGCTGCAGACATTATCCCTAATGAGAGTGAGAGTATTCAATGCTGCTGGAGAGAGAATGAGAGGAAGACGGAGAGCCGCTACACTCGAAATGGGGGAGGTCGTATCTGGCATCAATGGAGTTGGTTGAGCAGAGACGACAGTAACACGGCACGCTAGCGGGAGGAAGGGGAGAAAAATCAGCACCGGTTGGATCAAATAGTAGAGGTAAATCTATCCATCGATTTTCTGACCTAGAATTTGATTATCCTGATACAAAATCTTCAGATGATCAAATTTATGTAGTAAAGATTTTGATTATTAGCTACAGTAGAATGAAAATTAGACATAGGTACATCCTGATTTACGATTCAAAGTTGAACCATCAACTAGCTGCTACTACACCCGAAAGCCCAAATCCTTCTCCCCCCGAAATTTCGCGTGCAACCATGGATAACATCCTCCAGAGCTGGAATAATCTCAAACTACACCCCGCTGAATCTGAATCTGCAAGCACTGAACCCTTGATTATAGAACCAACCCATCCCGACTTCAAATTCAAAAAGGCATTATTTGGTAAAGTATGGCACCCCTGTCAAATTCATGCCAGACAAATGCAAAACTTCATGACCCAAATTTGGAAACCTAAATCGTACCTGAGAGTGAATGAGGTTGATTATAACTGCTTTTCGTTCCTGTTCTCGAGTGAAAATGAACCCAACCACATCTTGGTGAATGGCCCATGGCACTTCCAAAATCGGCTCTTAGCCCTTATGCCCCTCAACCCTGCTTTGAGCTATACTGAGCACGACCCCAAAACCATCAAAATATGGGCTGGAGTTCATGGTCTCCCAATAGGATTCTGCAACAAACCTTCTGCCATCCTCCTAGCTCAGAGACTGGGGAAGTTCATTGAAGTCCCAGATAAGGTAAACCCCCTAATCTTGAGGGTTCTCAGATTTAGGATAGAAATTAAAGTGGAAGATCCTCTGTGTAGAGTTTTGCTCGTCACCACTGGTCAAACCAAAAGAATCTGTTGTGTGTCTTATGAAAATTTACCAAACTTCTGCTATAGATGTGGAAAACTCGCCCATACAGTGAATGATTGCAAAGTAATCTTAGAGAACCCAAAAGAAATTGATAAGTTTGGTCCCTGGATCAGAGCTGAGAATGCTAGTCTCTTATCCCTAGCCTTCGAAGAAGCTCTCCTCCAACAATGGAAAAATGCAGGTTTAATTAGAGAAGAGTATCTTCTGGCAACCCAATCCACTACCCAAGCCAATGTCAGTGATCAACAAGTCAACATTGATCTGTCTTTAGCCATGAACCCCTCTCAAAATCTCAATCTCAACCTCAGACCTAGCTCCTCAGCTAATCAGAATCAAGTGAAGCCTCTGTATCTAACCCCTTTAAAAGCCATTCCTCACCCCTCTACCGATCCAATACCCAAGCACCCATCTTCTCAATATCCCCCTAACAACAAAAGCCTCAAATTGTATGCCCTATCAGGTATCTCAGAACTTCAATCAACCATCCCCAGTCCAAACCACACCCCTTTGTCATGCTACTTACCAGATCCCCCCAGCCCAATATCACCCAATTTTAGGGAAACTCACCCCTCTGTCGTCCACTCAGCACTCTGGTGCATCCAGGTCTCAGAATCTACCCCCTCCTCTCATTAAAAACAACCAATTCTATCAATAATTTGATTGGAATGCCGCCCTCTCTGATTTTGGCTTACACGGCCCAAAAAATCCAGCAACCCTGAATCTATTAATCAAAATCCCACCCTTTCCATAGGCCAAATCATCCAAGAAGCAGACCTTAGAGCAAACTTGAAATACCCCGTAATTAAAAATAGTGATTAATTAAGCTAATAAGTAATTTAGAAGCTTAACTATGCATAAATAATCATGAGGGAACAAATCCCGAAGAAAACGGATCCTTAAAACGGATTAAAATCACTAACGAACCTTAAAGCACGTTTTTCGAGGAAACCGGGAAAACGTGATTTTAAGCGGGTCAAATAGACTCGTAACAATTTTGGTCAGCTAAATAAGCATTAATAAATATTAGTGAAGCTTTAGACCCATAAAATCAATAAAACGAGAAATTTGTAAAAACTGTTAAAAACGGGAAGTTGTGGGGTAGAAACATAAATAACCAAAACTTATGTGTCCACTTTTGAAAATAAAAATGTGAAACCTGTGTGTGTGCAGTGGGGGTCCGATTTTAAGGCCTCTCACACTCTCTCACACACTCACTCACACATTTACAAAACAAAAAAATAATAAAGTAACCCCACACTCACCTTTATTCTCTCTCCTCCATTTCATTCTCTTCACTCACGCAGAGCTCCCCTCCTCCTCTCTATTTCTTCTTCCTCCAGCCGGTGCCAATGGAGTTTTGAGAACCCCCACAAAAACTCTATCTTCTCTCCTCTTGTTACTCCCTCAAATCTCCTCCAAAAATTACAAAACTTGTACCATTGGAATCCTCTCATCAAGGAGAGTATTTCCCTCTTTCCAAAATTCGAAAACAAGAACTTTCATCTCCATGGGTATGGAGCATTTGGAGCTTCAAGACCACCACTAGAACCACCTTCTTCTCCTTGTTCTTTTGAGGTAAAAATCTTCTTGAAACTCCATTGTCCTCCTAGCCTTAAGGGCAAAACGAAATTTGAGCTAAACTCTTGCTTGCTCCTTTGTATCCTAGCCGATTTTGGCATTGTTGGAGAGTGAGAAATCTCGTTCTTGAGCTATCCCAAACAGCACTTGCACCCTTGCAAGGTAATGAGATTTCTAAACCCTAGAACTTACATTAAAACTTGAATAATGGCTAGGGTTAGTTTTAGTATTGAAACATGTGTATAAATGGTTGTAGTGTTAGAGGAATTGAGATTACAAAACCGGTGAGAAGAGGAAGGAAGGAAAGAAGAAGCAAGAAGAAGAAAGAAAACTAGAAGGAGAAACAAGGTAAGGATGCTCACTCGTGTAGCCTTATATTTGTATGTGTAACAGATTTTAATGGAGTAAAATTTACATTGTGAAATGGTAGTGTATTGGTAGTGTAATGTGTAGGAGAAAACAAGTGTTTTAAACCTTTAAAAGACATTTTAAAGCTGTCACAAATGGGATGGGAGTTGAACATAGTGTGCAGGAATTTTATAGTGTTTAATGTGTATCATTGTGTTGGAGTGTTAGTGTATAATGATGTTATTGAAAACAGGTGAGATAATGATAATGTGTGTGAGACAATGTGGTGAGAGTATAAAAATAGGGGAGACTATGGCAAAATTTGTCTAGGATTAGAACACTTAATGAACTAGAAACTAGGTGAAAAACACATGTCGTAACAGATTTTGATTTGAGTTGGTTAGTGGGCAAGTTGGGAGAAGTGTGTAATGCATGGAAGTGCTAGAAATGACATTAGAAGAGGGAGTTGTAGAGGGAGAGAGGTAAGGTAGAAATCTGTAGCAAATTCAACTAGAAGAGATTGATTGTAAGTGCTGAAATGAATTTAGAAACAAGTGTGTAAATTGGTATAGGAATGAGTGATGAATTAAAGGGTGAACTAAGGTGTATTAGGAGGTTTATTAGTGGTAAAAGTGTGGGATTAAGTGTAGGAACAATGGGGAAGTAATGGGTAAGAAGAGGGACTGAAAACAGAATTTAAAACTGAAGTACTGGGCCGGACCGGACTTGCGACTGGACTTGCAAGTTCGGTCGAGCCCAGATTTACAAAGGACGGAAACCTTCTGGAATGGACCGACCTTGGGACCGGACATGCAAGGTCGGTCGGCCAGAAGAATTTCCCGTAATGCAACCTACTGGAATGGACCAACCTTGCGACCGGACTTGCAAGGTCAGTCGACTCAAAATTTTTCCATCTTGTAAGCTACTGGAATGGACCGACCTTGCGACCGGACTTGCAAGGTCGGTCGGGCTAAAATTCGCCTGTAACGAAACTTACTGGAATGGACCGACCTTGGGACCGGACATGCAAGGTCGGTTGACTCCAGAATTTTGAAACCAAAACATACTGGAATGGACCGACCTTGGGACCGGACTTGCAAGGTCGGTCGGCCCTGAAATTTCCAGCATAATTCCTTACTGACTTCGACCGACCTTGGGACCGGACTTGTAAGGTCGGTCGGGTCTTACAAAATTTTTAATTTAATTAAATAATATTATATATATATATATATATATATATATGTATACCCACATATACATATGTACATATATGTAAGTATACCAATGTTAAGTAAGGAAAGGAACTTAAAGTAATGAAGAGTAAGCAAGTAATGTGTAAGTGTGAGAATGGAAAGGACTTAGTAAGTATGACTTAGGAAACGTAAGAGGAAATCGAATTAAGTTAATGATAGTTAAATTAATCACTCAAACATATGTATGTTATAGGACTTGATTTGTGAGCACCGAAGGAACGTTGGGATACAAGTACAACGGTGAACGGTATGGATTCCTCATGCCCCGTATGCTATCTTGGTTACTCTGATTTGTGTGTTGTGTGCTAATTGATCACCAAATAAGATAAATGCACGAATCGGAGTTACTATGCATACTTGTGAATATGTAGTGTTGTGTGTTGTGTATATTTTCTTTAACTCTTAGTTTGTATAATTCATGAAATGAATGGATGATAATGAATGTGTGTATGTATGATATATTGTATTGTGACCGAATGTGTTGACTTTGGACTTCTAACTTATTCCTAACAAGCTAACCATTCTAACTTAAATTGGTAATTAAATTGGAATGAGTAGAAGTCCGATATAGTTTCGGCCACGCGTGAGGATGCGGAGTCACGAGAGGTTGGCTCCAATTCCTGACTCTTAAACTGGTCCGCGGCCCAAATCCCTTAAGTGGGTAGCATCCCGGATTGGTGAGTCAAGTAAATCCCGGTGGTGGGACGGTGTAGTCCCCGGCCGGAGGTCATACCGACTTAACTTGAGTATGAGTAAGTAAGTAAGAATGAGTAAGGTAAATGGAAGTAAGTAAGTAAAGTAAGAATAACATGTAATGAGTAAAAGAGTAATAAGCATTCCGATTAACCCGGATGCGTAATTTGGCTAACACGGTGAAGGTAAGTATGTGTGTGTGCCACTGTATTGTTATCTTGAATTGTATAATATATTGTATATGTATGTATGTTGTATGTGAAGCATGTATGTATGAAATTAATGAACCGCATGTTTAGTGGACGTCAAATAGTTGGCATGCCCTAGCTAGCACGCGGTATATACGGAGTTCATGCGCAGCTTTTGCTGAGCCCCTTGGGGCGATGTTTTTACTACACGCAGGTACAAGAGAAGGATGAAGGCCGTGAAGAGATGTAGCTAGTTTCTTTTGATTTCTTTTTGGATTGTAAACATTGAATGATGAATGGTGTACTAAGTAGTACACGGCTGTAGTTTTTGATTAGCCGGTGTACCATGGGGTACACCTTTTTGGATAATGGAAGGATGGAGCATTGGTATAGATGAGTAGTTGTTAAACTCATTCTTTTGGTAGATTGGAAAGGGGAATGTAATTGAACATACTTTAAATACTCGGTGATCCATGGATGTAAGTGCGATACCTTTTATAATCAGTAAGTAATTGTAGTAGCTCGGTACATTTAGGCATCAGACTGTCACTGTAAGTAGTAATAGCCTTGCTAGCCGTATGGGGTTAGCGGCGTTGTACCACCCGCCGTAGTAATAGTAGATTTTCCGCTGCGAACTGATAGGATTAACAGGACGATTAGACGGTAAGCATAGGATTAACGGTAGGGGTGTTACAAAAAGTGGTATCAGAGCGTAGTTACACTCTGATGTCCTTAGTTACCGAGCATAGGGGATTACCGAGTTAGGATTTCAACCGTCTTAAGACGGACACTTAGAAACCTAACTAGGAACTACCGTTGTTAATAACGGATACCCTTGACGTTCTTAGGAACGATACCTTGTTTAAATTCCAAGACCTTCAGGTCATATCTTGCGAAGCCTAATGTAAATGCTAAATGTTCAGATGTCAGGACGAGGTCGAGGCCGACCTAGGGGAGAGACATCTGACGGACCCGGCACGCAGACGATAGCAGAGATTGTCGCTGCCACGGTAGCGCAGATGCTCCCACAAGTAATCATTGTGATGCAACAAACTCAACAAAATCAGCAGGCACAAGCGGGACCAATCCCTCCCCCTCCACCCAGAGAAGCTAACTGGGTAAAAGCTGTAGCGGAACTCCGCCCCCCTTGCTTTAGGGGCGAGAGTGATCCGGCTAAGCTAGAATCCTATATCTCCGAGATGGAGACGGCGTTCGAAACCTTTGAAGCTCCTGCTGGAGTTCGAGTCAGAGTTGCTGCTTACTACCTAAAAGATGCAGCCATGGATTGGTGGAAGCTGGTCAAGCATGAGCATGTCAACGACCCCACCTTCGACTGGGAGTCCTTTGCATCCCTCCTCCGATCAAAATACAACCCGGAGCATGTGAAAACCAAGAAAAGGCTAGAGCTGGATGCCTTGAAGATGACAGACAAGATGTCTGTGGATGAGTACTACCGCACCTTCACTTCTATCCTCCGTCTTCTACCCGACCTTGGGTACACCGGCCAGGTGTTGGTCGATCGCTTCTATGGCGGTCTGAGCCATCACCTTCGGTACGGTATGGGCTACACTCGATTTACCTCCCTTCAGGTAAAAATCAGTTAACCCTTAGTATTATTTCAATCCCTTAATTTCATTGAATTCCTTGAATCTCTTCCTTATCCTTTTAAATAAGAATCCCGGCTAATACCTGAAACTTCAGGAGTGTTATCACGCGGCTTCTCGCGTGGAGATCACTTGCCAATTAAGGGATGAAGAAACCGCACTGAAGCGCAAGGCCAACAACAAGAACACCAATGGCGAGGAACAGAACCAGGGTAAAAGCTGGAAGAAGAAGAAGGGAAATTTCTTTCAGCAATCCCAAAAGAAATTCCTAAGTGAGAGCAGTGCCCATGCTGAGCAGGGCAAACCAGTTGAGTTGCTTCAACTAGGTTCTTCTGCACCGGTGGCTGCGAAGCCACTGAGATCACACCCACCTAAGGGTAAACTTCTATTCCTAAATCGTATTCGTACAAGTACCATAACTAGTATATCCACGCACACATGTGCTAACCCTCTAAACCTCAGGTTCTGGCTCCGGTTTCACCAAAACCTTCTTCGATGGCCGCACCTATGTGTGCAGGAAGTGCAATCAAGACCATCCCGGCAAGGACTGCTATGGGAGAGAAATCAAGTGCTACAACTGCCAGAAACCGGGTCATACAGCTAACAGATGCCCAGAGAATGCCAAGCAAAAAGGGAACTACCAAAGCTACAAGCAGAGGGAAGGCAAGGAGGTTGCATCTGGCGATGCACCGACCCAGCAGGCACCACAGGGACAGGGATCCCGGGGACCTCAGAGGGGTGCACCTCAGAGGCAGCCTGTCCTGCATGTTATCGACCGTGATGGGTCCGGTTCTAAGTCCGGCCCAGGTAATTATCCGAACCTTTAATCCTTAAGAAGCATGACTAAGTATTGAAGTAACTGTTTGAATGAATGCATGAGTGAATGAATCGAAGTATGTATTGAGCATGAAATGAAGTAGTTGAAACTAGTACTCACCGTAGACAAAATTTATAACCATAGGAAGCTTTAGTATCTGTTATCTGATACCGGTAAACCTGAATCAAGAAGAGATCGACATCACCAACCACTACTACACCAATGAACAGTGTTAGGTCATCCGACCAGGTATGATTTTATTAAGGGAATACCTGACACCCGAAGCCCAAATCTCAATCATTCGACGATGCAACGAACTAGGGACGGGTCAAGGTGGATTTTACACACCCGAATTCCCCGGTGGAGCGAAGATGAAACTGAAGATGATGTGCTTGGGAAAGGATTGGAATCCTTATACCAAGACATACCAGGAGACACGAACACAAGATGGAGCGACGCCACCGACAATACCTCCAGAGTTTCAGACACTCGTCACACAAGCAGTAGAACTTGCACAACAATGTGAACATGAACCGATCCCCGCACTTGAAGCGGACCTCTGTATCGTCAACTTCTATGAGAAAGAAGGACAACTTGGGTTACACCAAGACAAGGACGAGATAGCGGAATCTCTTGAACAAGGAGTGCCCGTAGTGTCTTGGTCCATTGGTGATGACGCCATATTTATGTATAGCGAGCAGAAGCGTGTGGACCTCGCAGAGAAATTGGTATTGAGATCAGGAGATGTCCTAATCATGGGTGGAAACTCTAGGATGCTGTATCACGGGATCAACAAGATCAAACTGAATACGGCACCACCGGCAATAATCAATGCCACACACATGAAGCCAGGACACCTGAACCTTACCTTTAGAAAGTATTAACCTTAAAGTATCATGTAATGTATTAGTAACGTGTATTAGAGACACGGCATGTATGATGGTTGGTTTATCAATAAAGAGCAGTGTTGATTTAAATTCCACTTGTGTCCACCATCAATACTTATCCACTTGTGAATCCAATAGGTTGTGGACTCGGTACCGAAGGTAACCTGAGTATCCTCACCGAAGCACAAGCCGGCAGAAGCGGCACCATCTTAACGGGAACATTCCCAGTGAACGGCATTGATGCCAATGTGCTATTCGACTCCGGCGCCTCTCACACTTTCGTATCGCCATCTTTTGTGAAGAGGCTGAAGCTAGATGCGGATGAGCTACCGAACTTCATGGTTACTCTCCCATCGAAGGAGCGAGTAAAGTGCACCAAATACTATCAATCAGCCACCATCAAAATCAAAAACGAAGTGTTTCCCATCTCCTTCATCGAGTTTAATGGATTGGGATTTGACTTAATCATCGAATGAATTGGTTGGAGCGGCACAAGGGTAGAATCCTCTGCGCCGAGCATCGATTGCTGCTCAAGAGTCCTTCTGGGGTTACCGTATCTTACCGCCAGAGACCGAGAGAGCCTTCGACCACACTCATATCTGCTATGGCTATGTACCGGGAGCTCAGAAAGGGTCAAGAAGTATATTTGTGTTATGTACAAGACCTGGAGAGAGATCCAGAGTTCAGTGAAGATGTACCGATTGTATCCGAATTCCCTGATGTATTCCCTAAGGAGCTACCCGGCATGCCACCACCGAGAGCAGTGGAGTTTGAAATTGATCTTTTGCCAGGTACCGGTCCCATTGCTAGGGCACCGTACCGCATGGCACCTGCTGAAATGACAGAACTGAAAGAGCAATTACGAGACCTTCTCGACAAAGGGTTTATACGCCCAAGCGTATCACCCTGGGGAGCACCGGTCCTCTTTGTGAAGAAGAAGGACAGTAGCCTCCGACTTTGCATTGACTACCGTGAGCTGAATGCGGTCACAGTCAAAAATAAATACCCATTACCACGCATCGACGACCTATTTGATCAGCTGAAAGGAGCATCAGTCTTCTCCAAGATTGACCTCCATTCTGGGTACCATCAGATTGCTATCAAGGAGCAAGACATTGAGAAAACGGCATTCCGTACCAGATATGGCCACTACGAATTCACGGTGATGCCATTCGGTTTGTCAAACGCACCAGCTAAATTCATGGATCTCATGAATCGCCTATTCAGTGAACAGTTGGACACCTCGGTTGTTGTCTTCATCGATGACATCCTTGTATACTCAAAATCAGCAGAAGAGCATGAAGTTCACTTGAGGAAAGTGCTTGAGACACAGCGCGAGAATCAGCTGTATGCGAAGTTCTCCAAGTGCGAGTTTTGGCTAGATCAGGTATCATTCCTTGGTCATGTCATCTCGAGCGCAGGTATCTCAGTTGACCCTTCAAAGATAGAAGCTGTACGATCATGGCCTAGACCCAAGACTGTTACCGACATTAGGAGCTTTCTTGGTCTAGCCGGTTACTACCGGAGATTCGTAAAGGACTTCTCGAAAGTCGCTAAGCCCATGACTACGCTGATGAAGAAAGATGCACCGTTTGTATGGACAGACGAGTGCGAAGTATCATTTTAGAGCCTTAAAGACTCATTGACCTCAGCGCCCATCCTTACTCTTCCAGAGGGCACAGAGGGATTTGAGGTATATTGTGATGCATCAGGCAAGGGAATGGGATGCGTACTCATGCAGCATGGCAAGGTTGTAGCTTATGCCTCCCGCCAGCTGAAAAAGCATGAGGAGAATTACCCGACACACGACTTAGAGTTAGGAGCCATTGTCTTCGCCTTGAAGATATGGCGACACTATCTCTATGGGGTAAGCATCACCATCTACTCCGACCACAAGAGCTTACAGTATGTATTCACACAGAAAGAATTGAACTTGAGACAGAGAAGGTGGATGGAGTTTCTCTCTGACTACGACATTGACCTACAGTATAAGGAAGGGAAGGCAAACATTGTAGCCGACGCCCTGAGCCGTCGAGCACACTCGCTCCATTCGCTACTCGCTTCTTCTAGCTTGGTTGACAAGGTGCGAGACGCTCAGTTGAGCGACCCTTATCTAACCAAAATCAGACAAAAGATCGAGAATGGTACATTTGAGAAGAAGAAGTATGACTTCAAGCTACATGAAGATGGTTTGATTCGGTTGAATGGCAGGCTATGCGTCCCCCAAAGCAATGCTGAGCTAAGGGATCGCATCCTGCGAGAGTCACACAGTTCCACATTCTCAGTCCATCCAGGAGCCTCCAAGATGTACAAAGGCATGAAGAGGTACTTCTGGTGGTCTAGAATGAAATCGGATGTGACATAATTTGTACTGAGATGCTTAACATGCCAAAAGGTTAAATTTGAACATCGTAGACCGGGCGGAATGGTACAATCTATGCCAGTTCCGGAGTGGAAATTTCATGATATCTCCATGGATTTTGTTGTTGGACTCCCACCTGCCAGGGGAGGACTCAACATGATCTGGGTTGTAGTCGATCGCCTTACCAAGGTGGCCAGATTCATACCGATGAAGGACACCTGGAAGGTAGTGAAGCTAGCTGAGCTATTCGACAAGGAGATTATCAGACATCACAGAGTCCCGAAAACCATAGTATCTGACCGCGACACCAGATTTTTTTCGAGATACTGGAGAGCTACAAGGGAAGCGCTGGGTACAGAATTGAAATTGAGTACCGCCTTTCATCCTCAGACCGACGGTCAGACAGAAAGGACCATCCAGACACTGGAGGACATGCTTCGGGCATGTGCCTTAGACTTTCAGGGGAGTTGGTTAGACAAGCTTCATCTTATCGAATTTTCTTACAATAATAGCTATCATGCCTCGATTAAGATGTCGCTTTTCCAAGCTCTATACGGTAGACCTTGCCGTACACCCTTGTGTTGGGATGAGTCAAGTGAAGCGGTTATCATAGGACCGGAGTATCTTGAGCAAGTGCAAGCTGAAGTTCAGCAGATTCGAGCAAATATGAAGGCAACCCAAGATAGACATAAATCCTATGCGGATGTGCGACGACGTGACCTTGAGTTCGCCGTGGGCGACCAAGTGTTCTTGCACGTTTCACCTATGAAGGGTGTCTTCCGATTTGGCCAGAAGGGCAAGCTGAGCCCAAAGTTTGTAGGGCCGTATGCTATCACCGAAAGTGTTGGAGTTGTAGCCTACAGGTTAGCACTACCTGAGGACTTGGGGCGTGTCCATGATATATTTCATGTGTCACAACTCAAGAAGTATATTGCCGATCCTTCTCATGTCTTAGAGCCCGAGAGACTATCCATTGAGCCGACCATGAGATATGTTGAAACCCCAGTGAGAATCCTGGATAGGAAGACCAGAGACACTCGCCAAGTCTATACGAATGGTGAAGGTCCTATGGTCAAACCATGATGTCGAAGAAGCGACATGGGAGTTGGAAGATGCCATGAAGGCTAAGTACCCATAGTTGTTCATAGACTAGAGAGTCTAGCATTTAGTAATACGGGTACGGGTCGTACCCCTTTTAAGGGGGGTAGAGCCCTTTTGCTTTTGCATTGCTTCGGGGTAAGCATTGCATAGTGTGTAGGTATTGCAATAGACTTTTGTATGGCACATGTAGTGCGGAGCGTATGTGTAATCTGTGTGTATGGATGTGTATGTACAATGTGTGATGATGTGTAGTGTGTATTGTGAATTGCAATGTTGTATTGTGGAATGATATGAATGGAAAATAGTGGATTGTGTATGTGAATTGTGTATGATGCTTGAAGTGTGTATGCTTGTAATGTGGAAGGAAGTAAACACCTCATAGGTGTAGTAAGACACATTATGGCAATTGGTTTGCATAATGAGTAGAATTATTAAACTATTGACCTTGAGCAACTTTGAGGGCAAAGTTTCTTAAGGGGGTAGATTGAAATACCCCGTAATTAAAAATAGTGATTAATTAATCTAATAAGTAATTTAGAAGCTTAACTATGCATAAATAATCATGAGGGAACAAATCCCGAAGAAAACGGATCCTTAAAACGGATTAAAATCACTAACGAACCTTAAAGCACATTTTTCGAGGAAACCGGGAAAACGTGACTTTAAGCGGGTCAAATAGACTCGTAACAATTTTGGTCAGCTAAATAAGCATTAATAAATATTAGTGAAGCTTTAGACCCAATAAAATCAATAAAACGAGAAATTTGTAAAAACGGGAAGTTGTGGGGTAGAAACATAAATAACCAAAACTTATGTGTCCACTTTTGAAAATAAAAATATGAAACCTGTGTGTGCAGTGGGGTCCGATTTTAAGGCCTCTCACACTCTCTCACACACTCACTCACTCATTTACAAAACAAAAAAATAATAAAGTAACCCCACACTCACCTTTATTCTCTCTCCTCCATTTCATTCTCTTCACTCACGCAGAGCTCCCCTCCTCCTCTCTCTATTTCTTCTCCAGCCGGTGCCAATGGAGTTTTGAGAACCCCCACAAAAACTCTATCTTCTCTCCTCTTGTTACTCCCTCAAATCTCCTCCAAAAATTACAAAACTTGTACCATTGGAATCCTCTCATCAAGGAGAGTATTTCCCTCTTTCCAAAATTCGAAAACAAGAACTTTCATCTCCATGGGTATGGAGCATTTGGAGCTTCAAGACCACCACTAGAACCACCTTCTTCTCCTTGTTCTTTTGAGGTAAAAATCTTCTTGAAACTCCATTGTCTTCCTAGCCTTAAGGGCAAAACGAAATTTGAGCTAAACTCTTGCTTGCTCCTTTGTATCCTAGCCGATTTTGGCATTGTTGGAGAGTGAGAAATCTCGTTCTTGAGCTATCCCAAACAGCACTTGCACCCTTGCAAGGTAATGAGATTTCTAAACCCTAGAACTTACATTAAAACTTGAATAATGGCTAGGGTTAGTTTTAGTATTGAAACATGTGTATAAATGGTTGTAGTGTTAGAGGAATTGAGATTACAAAACCGGTGAGAAGAGGAAGGAAAGAAAGAAAGAAGCAAGAAGAAGAAAGAAAACTAGAAGGAGAAACAAGGTAAGGATGCTCACTCGTGTAGCCTTATATTTGTATGTGTAACAGATTTTAATGGAGTAAAATTTACATTGTGAAATGGTAGTGTATTGGTAGTGTAATGTGTAGGAGAAAACAAGTGTTTTAAACCTTTAAAAGACATTTTAAAGCTGTCACAAATGGGATGGGAGTTGAACATAGTGTGCAGGAATTTTATAGTGTTAATGTGTATCATTGTGTTGGAGTGTTAGTATAATGATGTTATTGAAAACAGGTGAGATAATGATAATGTGTGTGAGACAATGTGGTGAGAGTATAAAAATATAGGGGAGACTATGGCAAAATTTGTCTAGGATTAGAACACTTAATAAACTAGAAACTAGGTGAAAAACACATGTCGTAACAGATTTTGATTTGAGTTGGTTAGTGGGCAAGTTGGGAGAAGTGTGTAATGCATTGGAAGTGCTAGAAATGACATTAGAAGAGGGAGTTGTAGAGGGAGAGAGGTAAGGTAGAAATCTGTAGCAAATTCAACTAGAAGAGATTGATTGTAAGTGCTGAAATGAATTTAGAAACAAGTGTGTAAATTGGTATAGGAATGAGTGATGAATTAAAGGGTGAACTAAGGTGTATTAGGAGGTTTATTTAGTGGTAAAACGTGTGGGATTAAGTGTAGGAACAATGGGGAAGTAATGGGTAAGAAAAGGGACTGAAAACAGAATTTAAAACTGAAGTACTGGGCCGGACCGGACTTGCGACCGGACTTGCAAGTTCGGTCGAGCCCAGATTTACAAAGGACGGAAACCTTCTGGAATGGACCGACCTTGGGACCGGACATGCAAGGTCGGTCGGCCAGAAGAATTTCCCGTAATGCAACCTTCTAGAATGGACCGACCTTGCGACCGGACTTGCAAGGTCGGTCGACTCAAAATTTTTTCGTCTTGTAAGCTACTGGAATGGACCGACCTTGCGACCGGACTTGCAAGGTCGGTCGGGCTAAAATTCGCCTGTAACGAAACTTACTGGAATGGACCGACCTTGGGACCGGACATGCAAGGTCGGTCAACTCCAGAATTTCGAAACCAAAACTTACTAGAATGGACCGACCTTGGGACCGGACTTGCAAGGTCGGTCGGCCCTGAAATTTTCCAGCGTAATTCCTTACTGACTTCGACCGACCTTGGGACCGGACTTATAAGGTCGGTCGGGTCTTACAAAAAAAATTAATTAAATTAAATAATATATATATATTTATATATATATGTATACCCACATATACATATGTACATATATGTAAGTATACCAATGTTAAGTAAGGAAAGGAACTTAAAGTAATGAAGAGTAAGCAAGTAATGTGTAAGTGTGAGAATGGAAAGGACTTAGTAAGTATGACTTAGGAAACGTAAGAGGAAATCGAATTAAGTTAATGATAGTTAAATTAATCACTCGAACATATGTATGTTATAGGACTTGATTTGTGAGCACCGAAGGAACATTGGGATACAAGTACAACGGTGAACGGTATGAATTCCTCATGCCCCGTATACTATCTTGGTTACTCTGATTTGTGTGTTGTGTGCTAATTGATCACCAAATAAGATAAATGCACGAATCGGAGTTACTATGCATACTTGTGAATATGTAGTGTTGTGTGTGTGTTATTTTCTTTAACTCTTAGTTTGTATAATTCATGAAATGAATGGATGATAATGAATGTGTTTATGTATGATATATTGTATTGTGACCGAATGTGTTGACTTTGGACTTCTAACTTATTCCTAACAAGCTAACCATTCTAACTTAAATTGGTAATTAAATTGGAATGAGTAGAAGTCCGATATAGTTTCGGCCACGCATGAGGATGCGGAGTCACGAGAGGTTGGCTCCAATTCCTGACTCTTAAACTGGTCCGCGGCCCAAATCCCTTAAGTGGGTAGCATCCCAGATTGGCGAGTCAAGTAAATCCCGGTGGTGGGACGGTGTAGTCCTCGGGCCGGAGGCCATACCGACTTAACTTGAGTATGAGTAAGTAAGTAAGAATGAGTAAGTAAGGTAAATGGAAGTAAGTAAGTAAAGTAAGAATAAGTAACATGTAATGAGTAAAAGAGTAATAAGCATTCCGATTAACCCGATGCGTAATTTGGCTAACACGGTGAAGGTAAGTATGTGTGTGCCACTGTATTGTTATCTTGAATTGTATAATGTATTGTATATGTATGTATGTTGTATGTGAAGCATGTATGTATGAAATTAATGAACCGCATGTTTAGTGGACGTCAAATAGTCGGCGTGCCCTAGCTAGCACGCGGTATATGCGGAGTTCATGCGCAGCTTTTGCTGTGCCCCTTGGGGCGATGTTTTTACTACACACAGGTACAAGAGAAGGATGAAGGCCGTGAAGAGATGTAGCTAGTTTCTTTTGATTTCTTTTTGGATTGTAAACATTGAATGATGAATGGTGTACTAAGTAGTACACGGCTGTAGTTTTTGATTAGCCGGTGTACCATGGGGTACACCTTTTTGGATAATGGAAGGATGGAGCATTGGTATAGATGAGTAGTTGTTAAACTCATTCTTTTGGTAGATTGGAAAGGGGAATGTAATTGAACATACTTTAAATACTCGGTGATCCAGGGATGTAAGTGCGATACCTTTTATAATCAGTAAGTAATTGTAGTAGCTCGGTACACTTAGGCATCAGACCGTCACTGTAAGTAGTAATAGCCTTGCTAGCCGTATGGGCGGTTAGCGGCGTTGTACCACCCGCCGTAGTAATAGTAGATTTTCTGCTGCGAACTGATAGGATTAACAGGACGATTAGACGGTAAGCATAGGATTAACGGTAGGGGTACTTCCCCTCTGCAAATTTCCCCCTCATTCCTGAAAGAAGACTCTATCCCCTTCATACAAAGACCAGGGAAACAAAAAGCTTACCCAACCTTGATGCTTGGACCCAACAACCCTCCTTCAAAAAAAGGAAAGTTTCAAAAGCTCAGCCTCTTATGATTAGATCTCCCCAGTCGTATGGGGAAGAAATAGAGGAGACTGACTCTGATGATACTTTCCTAGATAAGGCAGACCTTGCTAGTCAGCAAGGCTGCCTGCCCAAATGAGTTATATATCTTATAACTGCCGGGGTTTGGGTCGACCCTAGGAGTTTCTTGGCTTTCGGGGTTATTAAAAAAACACAAACCTGAGATGATATTTTTTATGGAGACCCACAGATCATCTGCAGAGATGGATCTGATTTTTGGTAAATGGGGCATGTATAATGGCTTCAGTGTGGCTAGTAAGGGGAGAAGTGGTGGTTTAGCATTTCTATGGAAGAAGGACATCTCAATTACTCTGGTCAATTATTCTCCTCAACACATTGCAGTGGACGTCGCTCTCCCAGGTATGAATAGTTTTCAATTCACGAGGTTTTATGGGTGGGCTAATTGGAGTTTAAAATACTTGTATTGGAAACTTCTTTTATCCCTTAGACAACAAGTCAATATCCCTTGGGTAATTACTGGTGATTTTAATCAAATCATGTTTGAAAAAGAAAAGGAGGGGTAGGATTAGAAGAGACACTCATATGGCCCCCTTTAGGAACACTGTTAGGGAAGCTGGGCTGATAGATGCTGGGTTCATAGGCTCCCCATTCACTTATACTAACTGCCAACCTGAACCATATCTGTCAGTCAGCAGACTAGATAGAGTTCTTATCTCCTCAGATGCCCAGAACCTTTTTCCACCTCTCTCAATCCAACACCTACCTAGGGAACATTCAGATCACTACCCTCTTCTCATTAGATTCCTAGGATCTCACAAAAAAAACCAGGGAGTATATTTAGATTTGAGGATATGTGGTTAATGGAGGATAGATGTAGGAAAATAGTAGTAGACTTAAATTGCAAGCTTGGAATGGATGGAATATCTACAAAGTGAGAAACAAAATAAAAAGCAAAACCATGGAACTCCAAAATATTTCCTTAGTTGGTCAAACAGTAGGTATTATCTCAAATAGGAAAATACTACTATCAGAGATAGAGCTCCTACAATACAAAGAAGAACTCTAGTGGAAACAGAGAGCTAGGGACAAATGGCTGAAAGAAGGAGACAAAAATTCAGCATACTTCCATTCCAAAGCCTCAGCCAACTAAAAGAGGAACACTATCTTTGGATTGGAACAAGACAATGGTAGTATGGTTTTCTCTTGGGAGGAACTAGAGAGGACTGCTAGATCCCACTTTCAAAATCTGTTTAAAGTCACAAATATAGACAACCCTGAACCCTTTTGCAATCTGGTGGGTAACATTCTGAAAGAGGATCATAAAGCTGCTTTGGCCTTAGATTACAACCAAGCTGAAATTAATTCGGCTGTCAAAAGCCTAGGTTCTGACAAAGCCCCTAGACGAGATAGTTTCAATGGAATGTTTTACAAGCACTTGTGGAATATCATTGGGAATCAAGTCTCTCAGCTAGTGTTGAACATTCTCAATGGGCAACCGCTCCCACCTTCACTCAACGACTACTATATCACTCTCATTCCAAAAATCCCCGGCGCCATTCATCTTAATAACTTCAGGCCCATTGCCCTCTGCAACTTCACTTACAAAATCATCACAAAAGTCCTAGCCAACAGATTGTAAGATATTCTTCTTGAAATTATCTCTGAAAAACCAATCGGGCTTTGTAAAAAAAAAAGACTCATTACTGACAACGTTATCCTTGCTAGGGAGTTATATCATAGAATAGCCAAAACCCAAGCCACAACAAAACCCATGTTTGCGTGTAAGATTGATCTGAGTAAAGCTTATGACAGATTAGAATGGCCATTCATTGATGAGATGGTAAAAGCTATGGGATTCCCTGACTACTGGAGAATCCCAGTCATGAATTGTATCACCTCAGTTAAAGGGTTTGTTATTATCAATGGTACTCCAGGAAAAACTTTCACCCAACAAAGGGGTATTTGTCAAGGAGGCCCCCTTTCCCGTTCATCTTCATACTTGCCCAAGAAGCCTTGTCCAGATCCCTTAACCAAGCCATGACAGACAAGTTGTACCTAGGCATCAATATTAATAATGCCACCCCACCCACCTCTCATCTTTCTTTTGCAGACGATATGATCCTTTATGGTATAGCTACTTCACAGAATGTTAACTACCTTGCTAACCTCTTGGATAAATTCCTGAAAGCCTTTGGCCATGAAATAAACCATCAAAATCGGAGATTATCTTTAGCAAGAAAGTTAGACCAGAGGCAAAAACCTAAATGGCTACTTCCCTTAATGTCGAAGTGGTTTCCCACTTCAAAAAAATACCTAGGCCTTCCCACAAAGATAGGCAGAAATAAGAATGAAACCTTTGGGTATATTCTGGATGCAATTAGAAAGAGAGTCCACAACTAGAACAGACCTATGGCCCAAGCTGCTAGATCTGTTCTTACTTCCAGTGTACTCATGTCAATTCCCACTCTCACTATGTCCATCCTCAAAATTCCAAATCACATCACAAAAAAATAGACTCGATGATAGCTCGATTATGGTGGGCACGAAACTCACTAGTAGAAAAAAGGTCTTTTTCGGCCCCCAATGTAACACCCCAACCTGAAATCCAATAACTTGTACGACGATCACTCCCAAATAAAATACAACTGCAGCGGAAATAAATACAACAACCGGGCGGTATTACAATGCCGTTGGCCACCCTTGTGACCAACAAGGCTAACTCCAAATACAATCTCCAAAAGTCACGGTCTGAATACGAATACAATCCGAGATACTAGGAATCAAACTCAAATGTAAAATACTTAAGTAAAACAAATAACTAGTAGGAGATTCCCATAGCTTGAATCTACCCCACCTACACTCGGTGTGGTAATCTTCTCAACTTCAGGTACCTGAAAAATGGGGGTGCCCCCAAAGGGGCTCAGCAAACAATGCTGGTATGGAAAACGTGCAGCCCATCGTCTACCGGGCCACACCAACTACTTTGTTGAATACATGCAATTCATTTTTTTGTAAAGCTGTAAACAAGCATAGTATGATAATAACAAGCATCCATACAAGGACAACAATGTTACATAAAACAAGACTTCAGAAGGTCAAGTTAGATGAACTATAATCATTTGATAGTTGTCGGGTCCACACAGTGGGACTGACATGGTATATGAGAGTGTGTCAATATAATGAAGGTATAGTGACCTTGTTATAAGAGGTGGGTACCAGTTCCCTCAGAAGATAACATAGGTTAACTCCTGTACTTCAAATGGTGGGTATCATACCCTCGAGAGAAATAGAGTCTTCCTCTCAACTTAAAATGTTCCGGTACGGTCCCGGTGAGTGACATAGTGCACCCAGAACTCCCGTCGCGACGTAAATTGAATAGGAGACGACCTGAGACAGGTACAACTCCTGTAGCATGCATGGCCAGATCCAACTGGGCTCCTCGTTCTCGTAGTATAAAATTGTTAGGTGTCAACCAAGTATGTTAAACAAGAACTCAATGTGCATTGTCTGTTGTCACGTTTAGGACAACGACGTTTGTTATAAAGTGAAGTTAGTGAGAGACTTGTGTACAAGTTCTCGGTATAATAAAGCGCAGGTATTTAGTCCACTGGTATAGTAGTGTTTGTATGCGTGGGACATACACGTTGTAGTTAGCATCATTACGCACATCATAAAATAATACAACAGTGCACAAGAGTAACAACATTTTACATTAATTATCTTGGTCGTTATTTCAAACAACAGATAGCACACAAGCCGGTGTAATCCGGTAGAAAACAGGTTGCAAGAATCCCATACCGTTCACCGTAGGTTGCAGTTGATTATACCCTGGTCAACGTCTGGTCAAACAAAGTCCTATAATAGGATTAACTGAGAGGGTTAATTTATGTTACCCTTATATAATAATTTTAGTGGATCATTCAACAACTTTCGTATTTGTTATTTCATGTGAGGTTTATTTCTTTTAATTACCTCATGATTTTATGTATAACTTATTTATTATTCCTTTTGATTTATTTATAAATCCTTTAATGTACATATATGTATTTATATATTCATGTACTATATTCGTTATTTTTTTTAATTGTCTAGGTGACATAACAACTTTATAATTCCTTAACTATATTTATATGTCATACATGGATATAAAATTCTTATAGTTTTTATTATTCCTCCTTTAACCATAAATAATAACTATTGGTGATTTTTAAATTCCTTATAACTATTTAAGCCATAATCTTAATTCCATAACTCCTTAAATCAAAATTCTTCTTTCTAATTCCTCCAAATATCCACATGGGACCTATATTTATTTAAATCTAAATTATTACCTTATATTTCGGTTATTTACAAAACAACCACATTAATTCATACACTTTACATTTAAATTCTAATCTCTTTATATAACATAGTTTTAATTCCTTATTTAATTAAATCACAAAACTACCATTAATATTTTGGTGTGTACTTTTAAATATTATAACTTTTGAAAATTACAACTTAGCCCCTCCAATTCTCGGCCTAGATATATATATTTCCTATAATTGCAATTTAGCCACAAAATCTTATAATCTTTACATAATGCCTTATAAACTATAGTTTTAATTTTAATTCTCCATAAATGCCGAATATATATATAAATTCTTAAATTACCAAACTAACCCCAAAGTAATTCGGCTTTGTCATTTATTTTTCCTTAATTACATTTTCATCCCAAAACTTTATAATAGTCTCTTAATAACTTATAAAATATAGTCTAAATATTTAATTCCTCAAAATTTCGAAGGTGAACCTAATGAATCTCTTAATTATGAATTCGCCCCATTTTAAGTTCCAAACTTTCATAACAACCTTTATAAATTTCATAATAGCCCAAAACTTTTATAAAGTGTTATCTTAACACTTGTTTAAATTATCTAAAATTCATAAACTTAATTTCTAACCTTATATTATATCATAATAACACCAAACAGACCCTTAACTCTCGGCTTTCACATTAAACTCACCAAACTTTGTAAAAATTACATTTAAGCCTCATAACTTAATTAATTAGCCATTTAAACACTAATAAAATATTTTTAACTCACCAAACTTTATAGTATAAGTTTATATACATAAGTAGCTCATTAAAATCTATTTAACACTTAGACCATTCGGCCATAATTAATTAGTGACCATATAGTATATAAAAGTGGATTTATATGACAAAATAATTATACATAAATTCATAGGAGTTATATAACTCATGTAAAAATATTGTAATGTCTTATATAAATTCTTAGCTCAAAATAGAGTATATTTTCCCTTGGTATTTCGGCTTGAATTTGTATGTAACATAAATAAATTTTGTGACACAAAAATGTGTCTTAAGGTAAATATTTTCCATATATGTTATAGATTATATTTTTGGTATATTATACCATGTAGTTTCGGTTTCATATAACCTAGGAGATGTACATAATTTTTGTATAATTTTTAGAAGCTTAACCAAGCTTAAAACATAAATATTAGCTTAGTAAACTTACTTCTTAACAAAGGTGGTTAAGTGCTTGAACTCTTCTTGAATCTCCAAGCTTTCTCCAAGGAATTTTTGATGCCCCACTTCGGTTATATGCAAGTGGTGAAGGAGTTTAGGAGTTAGATCTTCAATAAAGATCTTAAGGAGATTTGTAAGTAGTTTTACAAGGATTTACCTCAAGCTTTTTCTCCTTATAAATTCGGCTCACTAATGGTGGATGAAGAACAAACTTTCCTTCATAAAAATGAAGAAGAAAAGAACCTTAGAAGAAGTAGAACTTGGTTACACATAAAAATGTGCTTTAAGGATTTTCAAGCATTAAAACTACCTTAAGATAACCTTGAGATGCTCCTTGGATTAATGTTGGTTTGGACAACCTCCTTGGAACATTAGTTGATGCCGAATGCTTGTTGTTATGCTAGGAAGAGTTTTGCTTCAAGGCTTGACAAGAAATGCTAGGAAATTACCTTAAAGATGAAGATAGAAGTTAAAACTCCATTAATGGACTTAAGAGCTTCAAAGGAAGAAGATGAAGGAAGAAGAGAGAGGAGGGAGCCTTACCAATTCGGAAGTGAAGTGTTCAAGGGGAAGAATGAGACTAAGCTCACGTAAGAAGAGAGAATGCAATTGGAATTGATTTTTTTTGTTAATTTTAATGTCAATTGACTATTCTTTTCCTTAGTTTATTACATAGGTTATTGGCTCAATAAATGCCCATGTTCCTAGCATGTGTTCGGCCATAATGCAAGACAAGGCAATGTGGAGGAAAATAATGTGAGCTAGAAGACAAGGTAAGAAAGTAAGGCTTTATTCCTTTGATTTTTCAATGTTTGTAACTTGTCTTCTTCTTCATTGTAGGTGCACGATTTCAAGCTCAAATGGGGGGTCTCAATCGGTAATGAAGAGCCAAGGACAAGCATGTTAGGTCACTTGAATTATAAGGAATCAAAAAAAGGTGGAATAAGAATCCACTTTTTACTTTTTGCATTTTGTTTTTGTCTAGCTCACATGGCCTTGTTCCATGGCATTATTTCGACAGCTTGATGGTCAAATGAGACCTACATACTTTGACATTAAGTATTCTAACACATGGGAAGGTGAGTCATCATGTCTTATGCTTTTTATAAATTTTTAATGTAAGTTTTATACTAGTTTTTGGACATAAAATCGGCCCCTATAGAGCACCTTGTTTGACACTGCCATTAATTGATTTAGAGGTTAATTTTAACCCTATTTAAGATTCTTAATTCGTGGCATGTCAAAAACTACCAGGTAATTGCGTAAAACGCGTTTTTGTGACACCCGAAGGTGTGTTTTTGTGCTCTAAGGATATTTTGTAAAATAAATTGTCTTTATGAGTTCCAAGTGTTTATAAACACTTATTATAGTAAATAAACATATATTAAGATGTTACATTGAGTTATATGGGGTTACATTAACCCGTGACATAATTTACGGGCCATCGGGACACTCCCGGGCAAAAAGGAGCGCTAAGAAATCCTCCTGTGGTTTTTGTTGAATTTTGAGAAACCACTTCGTGGGTTCTCTTTATAATGGTTAATAATGATGTTAGGAACTCTAGGAATTAATTTTATAGGAGTTCGAGCCACCTCGGCACTCCTCCGGGCTTTTCGTGCTTTAAGGGGCGTGCGTGAGCACTCCCGAGCGTTTTGCGTTTTTGACTGGATATAGCCTAGGGAATATGTTTACATATTCATATAATGAGTGTATGACCATTTGGTTTAAGTTTTAGAAGGTCGTACAAGGTCATGCTTGATCGTATGTTTCTAAGGCGTTTTAGCGTTTATGGAGAAACGACTATTTTTACGTAACGTTCTCATGCATGGGTTTGCATGCGTACGTGAAATGATTTATTTTTGAACTATTTTCCATTAAATAATGGTTTTATAATGTTAATTAGATTTGGGTATTTCACCCAATTTTCGGCGCTTTTAACATTTTGGCTGAAAAAGAGTGTCTGGTTAGTGAATTTTCGGCGGTTGTATACAGGAACCGCCGAAAAACTTTTTTTTTAAAAAAACATCATTTTCGGCAGTTGTATACAGGAACCGCCGAAAAAGTGATTATTTTCGGCGGTTCCTATATACAACCGCCGAAAATGATGTTTTTTTTTTAAAAAAACACGTTTTTTGGCGGTTCCTGTATACAACCGCCGAAAATGCCTATTATTTCTACCCCCAGCTCAAGCTCGACAGTACTGAAATCAGTATACGCGACTCTCACCCCCATTCGAACCCATCTTCTCCAAATCGCCTCCAAATCGCCACCCTTCTTTCCGTCGAACACCGCCGCGCCAGCAGCCGCCGTCGCCGCCGCCTGTAGTCGCCGCCGCTGCAGCTGCCAAGTTCAGTTGCAAACAGAGGCGAATTAGGTTAGTTTTTTCCAGATTTTAACTATCGAATTTTTGTTGAATTAGGTCTTAATTTGTTGTTTATATGTCATTGTTGATTGATATATGTCATCTGGAGAGTAAGTTATTGATTGGTTTAATTGGAAATACTATATGTTGTGAATTTTTGAAAATAATCTATATGCTCGGAAGGTGTTCGATGAAATGACTTAACCAATTTCAGTGACTTTTTTTGCTATTTTACCATTGTTTGTGTGAATTGTTGACAAGTAAATGACATTGGTGAATTATCGTATAATTTAACATTAAAAATGTTGACTAATAGTACTAATTTGTTGATAATTATTAGTTTTTTACATAACTATAACTATTATACTCACTTCTAATTTATATAATTCTTTACAGTTACACCCTTTGACATTCCCTTTGTCGTTGTCCTCCGCTCTATTACCTCCCTTTGAGCTCCACCTGAGAATCTCGTCCTTTCATTCAACATTTATACGTGGTGCACTTATACCAAGACAGGTTAGCTTTATTTTTCAATTAACCTCAATCAATTACCGTTTATCATAATTATTTGTGTAATTAGTTTATTTTTTATGTAATAGTTAGTTGAGATAAGTTTATATAACCAAATAGTATTTATATATATATTATATGTAGATGTATATATATAAGACAACCTATTATATAAAATATATATACAATAGTCAGTGACTTTTTATGCTTTATCACCATTGTTTGTGTGAATTATTGATGAGTAAGTGTCCGTGATGAACTGTCGGTATGAATTAACATTAAAAATGTTGATTTATAGTTTACTTGTTTTTATGTTTTGATTCTCCAATAAGTCATATATAGTATTGATTATATAATGTCAACGAATTAGATTACTATACAAGTCGTCGGTGTATCTACTCGCGTCAGCTCTTCGCTGCCTTCCCTCACCGCCCACCTCTGCTACTCCCATCCGCCCTATTATCTCCCTCTGAGTTCCACTTGCTCCTCGTCCTTCCATTCACCCTCATATACGGTATACATATACCAAAGACAGGTTAGTTTTATTTTGTCAATTAACATTAATCATTTGTCATTTATTATGATTGTTTGTGTAATTAGTTAGTTGATTAATTATACATATATAGTACAACACAATAAGATAACAAATTATATATATTATAGATATATGTATATACATATCACCAAGTAGTACATATATATTATATATAGACGTATATATACATATAAGTCAACCTACTAAATATATATATAAATATATTATACAGACTCGCCATGCAAGAACCATATCATTATATATCATTTCCAAAGATAGTTTAGTTATTGTTGTTTATATATTTATTATTTTAAATATAAGTTAATTTATTATGCATTATCAATATATTTTTGTAGTTATTTTTTAGCTTTAACTTTCATTTGGAGTTTGTAGAATGAACCGTGAATGGATGTACGGTCAGCGAGGGAATTATTTTGAATCAAAAGTGGATAATGAATTTTGCAAAGCAGCTCTCAATCATCAGAAAAGGATGAACGAGACACACATTCCCTGTCCATGTGCACAATGTGAACTTCACAATAAGTTTCCTAACCTACATACAATCAGATTTCATCTATCAAGGCGTGGATTTATGCCGAACTATGATATGGTTTTTGCATGGTGAGTCGTTAGAAGCCAGTAGCAGGGTGCAAACTTCCACTGAACCGAACAGTGAACCAGAAATGGTTACAGACGATACTACATTTCCTGATAATACGTGTGATCTGAGTGACACTGATATCAACGACGACAGTGATAAGATTGAACAACTGGACTCTATGCTACAAGATGTTGAAGATAATTTCACAGACAAGCCGGCTAAATATCAAAGATTACTTGATGCATCACGTCCCCCTTTGTTTCCCGGATGCACCAAATTTACAAAGTTGACATCCGTGCTGCATTTGTTCAATCTTAAAGCAAGATTTGGCTTGAGTGATAAGAGTTTTACGGCAATACTAGAACTATTCCACGACATGCTTCCAGATGATAACAATCATCCTACTTCCACTTATGATGCAAAAAAGTTGATGTGTCCTATGGGTGTGGAGTACAAAAAGATACACGCATGTCCAAACAGTTGTGTATTATACAGAGGAGAGAATAAACATTTGAATGAGTGTCCAAAATGCCATTTGTCACGCTATAAACAGACGGACGGTCAATCATCCAATTCTAAGAAAAAAAGTCCTCCAGCAAAAGTCATTTGGTATTTACCCATAATACCAAGATTCAAACGTCTTTTTGCAAATGTCAGAGATGCACAAAATTTAAGATGGCACGTAGAAGGAAGAAAAAATGATGATAAGCTGAGACATCCAGCTGATTCACCACAATGGAGGACAATCGACAGAAGATTTCAAGATTTTGCCAGTGACAGTCAAAATTTGAGACTCGGGTTATGTACAGATGGGATGAATCCTTATGGCAGTCTAAGTAGTCAGCACAACACTTGGCCTGTTCTATTGGTGATCTACAATCTTCCCTCGTGGCTGTGTATGAAGCGGAAATACATAATGTTATCATTGTTGATTTCTGGACCTAAACAACCAGGACATAACATCGATATATACCTTGCAACACTGATTGACGATTTGAAATTGCTATGGAATCAGGGGATAGTGGTTTATGACAGTTACGCCAGACAAAACTTTACACTTCGTGCCATGCTTTTTTGCACAGTGAATGACTTTCCAGCGTACGGGAACTTATCTGGATACACAGTAAAAGGCGCATTTGCTTGCCCAATATGTGAGGACGACACTTGTTCTGATCGTCTACAGTTTTGTGGAAAAAATGTCTACATGTGTCATCGTAGATTATTGCCATCAGCTCACCCGTACAGTAAAAAGAGGAAGTTATTCAACGGAAAGACTGAGACACGTGTTGCTCGTATACCTCTGAAATCTGAAGAGATTTATGAAAAGGTGAAAGACATTGACAATGTTTTCGGTGTTCCGTCCAAGTCTACCAAAAAAAATCTAGAAAAAATGTTCAATATTTTGGGAACTTCCATATTGGAAACATTTATCTGTTAGGCATTGTCTTGATTTCATGCATATTGTCAAAAATGTTGGTGAGGCTATTGTTGGGACTTTGCTTAACATACCTGGGAAAACTAAAGACGGAATAAAGGTTCGAAAAGACATGCAAGCTATGGGCATACGTGAGGAGTTGCATCCCCAAGAAAGAGGCAAACGAACATTTTTACCTCCAGCATGTTACACTTTGTGTAAGAATGAGAAGAACACTTTTGTAAATGTCTTCATTCCCTTAAGGTTCCTACGGGTTACTCATCTAACTGGAAAAGTCTTGTGTCAATGAAGGACTTGAAGTTGATCGGGTTGAAGTCTCATGATTATCACATTCTGATGTTGCATCTACTTCCTGTTGCCATTCGAGGTATATTGCCGAAAGATGTGCGGAATGCAATTACAAGACTATGTTTCTTTTTAAATGCAGTGTGCAATAAAGTCGTGGATGTTGATACACTAGACAGTCTGCAACGTGATATTGTTGTTACGATGTGTCAACTTGAAATGTATTTTCCACCCTCGTTTTTTGACATCATGGTCCACTTGGTTGTTCACATTGTAAGAGAAATCAAATTATGCGGTCCTATATATTTAAGATACATGTATCCATTTGAGAGATACATGGGAATCTTGAAGGGAAGGATAAAGAATAGATATCGACCTGAATGGAGTATCATAGAAAGGACAATAACCGAAGAAGTGACAGAATTTTGTACTGAATACTTGAAGGGAGCTGTAGCTATTAGAGTGCCACAACCGAGACACATAGGAGGGACAGAAGGTCAAGGTGTTATTGGGAAAAAATTGTGGCAATTGATTCATCCTCAATGGAGTCTGCACATCTATTCGTTTTACATCACCTTGAGATTATTGAGCCATTTTTTGAGAAACACATGACTGCACTAAGAGCTCAATATCCTGGGAGGAATATTATTTGGTTGATAAAGGAGCAAAACAAGACCTTATGTTCATGGTTTAGAGATCATGTCATGAAGATTGCATCACTAGCGCCTGATAATGTAAGTGAAGAGCTCCGTTGGTTAGCCTTGGGACCTGGTTCTACTTGTATATCTTATGAAGGGTATGACATCAATGGGTTCACCTACTGGACAAAATGGCAAGATGATAGATGTTTAAACCAGAATAGCGGGGTTAAAGTAGAAACAACAACAACTGAGTATACCAGAGGTGATCCAGCTTCAACGATTTCAACCTCGAGGTTGTATTATGGATTCATTGCAGATATTTGGGAGCTTGATTATCAGTTTCAAAAGTTTATTATTTTTAAATACAAATGGGTGGATAATAGAAACGATTATCGGGTTCACGATGGGTTTAACTTGGTTGATTTATCACGCCTTGGTCATACACAAGATCCATTCATATTTCTCAAGGATTGTGAACAAGTATTTTACATAGAAGATCCCATCGATTCCAGGTGGTCAGTTGTATTACCAGGGAAAAGATTTGCCAACATTAATGGTGATCAAGATGTTGATGATGATGAATTAATGTTCGATGAGACACCACCTTTTTCTACCAGTATTCCTGTCACAGACATTGTTGATGATCCAGACGATGTAGTGTATACTAGGTCAGATCACGATGAGGGTTTATGGGTTGAAAACCATAAATGATGTGTTCAGTTGTTAGGTAATTAAAAAATATATTTTATTGTTTGTTTGTTCATTAAATAATTTGTTGGAATAATAACGATGTCTTATTATGTAATCATTACATTATTTGTTGTGGTGTTATTGATATACGGTTGTTTATCTTTGCAGATAGTTAAATGGATGATATGGATGACCCGATTGGCGAGTTATTGACAGAGGCAACCCGACCAAAGAAGAAGAAAACATGTGGAGGGAAAGGTCACAAGTCACAGGCCCGAGATGATGAGGGGGGTAATGGTGTGGATGAGATTACTCCAACCTCTGTGCCAGCTGAGGACACAGAGGCTGGACCTTCTGGATCACAAATCCAGCTTTCTAGGACCGTAAAACCTCGATGTCCGACGAAAGCTCTCAGATCAAAAAAGATTGAATCAAAGCCGTTACAGTTTAATGCGTATCTACAGCCGATTGGGGAATGGGCTACAGACTTCACTACAGAGCTAGGCATCATTGTGCGAGATTATTGTGAAATATATGTCACGGAAGGAAGGGTGTACTCATCAGGCCCTAATGAGGTGACCCATGGAATACCACTGAAGCTGTATCACGGGAGAGTCTCTGTGGACGAACCGATTTATAAGGTTCCTGATCTACCGCTCCCTGTACCTACGGAGGAGTACAGTACAGTTCGGTCTGCAAAGGGTGCATTCGTTCAGTGGCCCATTCGTCTGATTCAGAAGTGTGTGAAGGTATGTCTAATACTAACCACTAGAGTAGTTATTATTGTTCATTACATGAATATAATATGTGTGGACGCTCAGTTCATGACTAGTATTGAATGTCGGTTGTAAATAGGCATTAAAAAGGAAATCTGCATCTCCTGAGAAAAAGAAGTCAAAGATTGGATCCTCTGAATACAGAGCATCCACCAATGTTGTAGAAAGAGAAAATTTGGTGAACGATTCCATATATACACGCTTGGGGCCAAACATGAAATGCTTGCATGATCTAATCCGTGACTTCCCAGATGGCAGAAATTCTATCCTACTCAGTTTTGACGATGACCTTCTTCACTACGGATGAACTGTAGAAATCGACATATGGACGACTGATGTTAGGGACATCCTACAATTTGATTGGGTGCCTGTTGCAGTAATGCATTCATTTATTCTGTAAGTATTAGTTTTGTTTTATAATTAAGTTATAAATTGATGTTCTGAAACATTGTTAATTAATTTTATGTCTTTCTATTTATGAATAGGTTTTTGCATGACAAGATGCAATCTTTTGCCCTTACCAAGTATGGATTTTTGTGTCCTGAAAGAGCATCATTCACTGCTCTGAAGTGCGATACAGAAGCGTGTAAGTTGTACATACAGCGTACGATGGTTAACAACATCAGAGCAAAGAAGAAATATCTTATGCTACCTTATCATCAAAAGTATTAACTTCTGTTTATCATTTTAATTTGAATAAGTGTTGTAGTTATCTATGCACACATGCATTATAATGACATGTGAGTGTTTTGGTATTACACAGTGGCCATTGGGTTTTACTGGTGTTGTGTCTGGATCGTTCGCGGATACTATTTCTTGATCCTCTGCAAACCGGAAATCCAAAAGACATCAAGATAAAGCCACACCTTAGCATGTGAGTACATTATGAAGCAATTCTTTATGTATTTCAACTCCATTAATTTAATTTTATTATGAATCGATATCCTAATTTAATTAATGTATGTTGATGATAATAATTATGCAGTGTGTAACAAAGTGTTTTGATGGCAGAGCTTGGTGTAAGGTCAAAAATTCTATCCAATGGACTTCAGTGAAGGTAAACGCGTCATCAGTTACTTGTTTATTATTGATTGGTTGTAATCACAAATAAATGTCTTATATAATTAGTTCCGTTCTTCCTGTGTTTAAGTGTTCACGTCAACCCGGAGGTTCAGAGTGTGGGTATTATGTCATGAGGTATATGCGTGACATAGTCACTCTATTTGGTGAGATGGATGATCAGTTAGAAAAGGTATATCGAAGTTATATTTATTTTTCAATTACTAATATAATTGTTTGATGATTAACCAATTTTGTCTTGTTTAGTTTTTCAAAGGTTTTTCCTAGTGTTGGAGAATATAACGCAGAAACCATCAACGGGACGCTAGAGGATTGGGCGGATTTCGTCTGCATGAATTTGGTTTGATTTTTGCTTTTTGTTCTCGAATTGTTATTTAGAACTTTCGTTAGACTTTTATGGTTCAATAGATTGTAAAAAATGACCACTTTGAGTATATTAGTGAACATTTGATCAATTATGTATGTATATGGTCATTTGTGACTATGTGAATTGTGGTGTATGGTCATTTGTGACCATTTTAAATGTGGTGTGTATGGTCATTTGTAAGCCGTGTCATTATTTTTTGGATTTTTTTGACAATTTACTTACAAAGAGTGATGAGATCCTCTACCATGTGATGTAGAGAGATTTGTGGACATATTTGGATGCATATTAACAGGTTTTGTGACATATGTGAGATTATAAATGAAAACGAGAAAAACCAAAAAAAAATGGAAGATTTTCGGCGGTTCCAAGTAGAAACCGCCGAAAATCGTCCATTGTTTTCACGTTAATTGCCTCTAAAATAGGTCTTTTTCGGCGGTTTTTACCTAAGGAACCGCCGAAAATAAGGGAAGACCCTTTTTCGGCGGTAGCATTTTCGGCGGTTCTAAACCGCCGAAAAAGGCATAAAAAAACCGCCGAAAAAGACCCTTTTTGCACTAGTGACTCCACAAAAAAGCCCTTGTACTGGTCCAAATGGAAACAAATCTGTAACAGAAAAGAAAATGGAGGGCTAGGAATCAGATTCTCCAAAGATTTCAAAACAAATTTGGAACCTCATCAAACACCCAAATACCCTAGTAGCCAGAACTCTCAAAGCAATCTACTTTCCATCTACCCCAATTCTAAAGGTCAATCCCTCCAATAAAGACAGCCCCATTTGGAAATCTCTTCTGTCTAGCTTGCACCTGGTGAAAGCTGGAATTAGGAAGGATGTGGGGCAATGGAAATGACACTGATATCCGGAACTCCCCTTGGATTCCGAGATAAGGAAATTTCAAGGTCATATCCCCTGTTGGGAACAGAAGAAACAACATGAAAGTTAGGAACCTGATGAACCAAGATGGTAAAACCTGGAACACGGAAAAGATCAACAGAACCTTCCTCAATATTGATAGCACAGAAATTCTGAAAATCAATTTCAACTATATGAAGGATGATGAATGGATTTGGCATTACTATAAGAACACGGAGTATTAAGTGAAACAAGGATACATGTTGTTGCAAGATAACAAGCAGCTGATCAACAGCTCCAACACAAATCGAGGTCCTTGAGAAGTCATCTCTAAGATCTCTAATAAACATTCTCCCCCGAGAGTGAAACTCCTCTGCTAGAAACTACTCAACCATCAACTCCCTTGTATGGCCAATATTGCCAAAAGAATAGGAGGAAAAGGAAAATGCCATTTCTGGGGAGACGTAGATACAGAAATTCATGCTATCTTTCTCTGCTGGACTAGTAGGAAATTCTGGCATAATCTGGTGAATTTGGAAGATATCCCCGAGCATAGAAGAGGAGCTATTCAGGATTGGTTAATCCATAAAGCACAAACATGGTCCAATAGAAAAATCTCCATGATAGCCAACAACATTTGGGCTATATATGATGGGAAAAATAAAGCAAAACACAATTATGAGCTAGTAGTCATAAGCAGCATCGAATCTAATCTAGCCTTTACTACAATGTATCAAACTAAAATGTTGGGTAATGCTCAACAGAATATGAGTGATTCTTCTATTATGCTATTACAAGATGAAATTTTACTTGTAACATCCTGCTACAGGAAGAAATGAGTCACAACTATCACATGAGGGATTCTTATTGATCATGTACTCAAGTCGAGAATGGCCTACAGCATCCAGACCTCTCCGAAGAGACAAGAGCTAGACTTGGAGATGCAAGCAATTAGTAAGGGAGTTAAACTGGCCTCAGAAGAAGGATTCTCCAAGATCCACATCGTGATCAATCACCACCAATCCACACAAGTTTGTAATGATGTTTAAGACAACAACCGAGAAATATGTGGTCAATTCCCGGAGCTAGCACTTGGTTTCAGAAGCATGTCCCATGTTAAGTTGTATGATTATAATTCGAAGTTTAAACAATTTCCTACTTTCTTAGTTACTAAAATGTTTAATCCATCGTTAGAATGGAAGATCTGGAAAAGGGAGACCATCCCTCTAGCGGTTTCTCAGGCCTGCGACCTGAACTTCAAACCAGATCCAAAGAATACAAGTAGTACTATGTGTAATTGTCTAACTATTATGTAGTTCACCTTTCTTTTGGTTATATATATATATATATATATGCAATATCTCAATTTCACTCAAAAAAAAAGAATTTGGAGGCGGGGGGATTTGGCGAAGTTCTTTTATGATAATACAAGGTTATATTTCCGTACTTTTAAATATAGATAGTAAAATGGACTACTAACACTATTAGATCAGTGCACATATTAAAGTGTCCGTATGTTAAGTCAGAAATGAGGGCTGAGAGGAGGAGAGAGAATTTTTCCTGTATCTTTCCCTTCCTCCTTTTAGGTCCCGTTCGTCTGTGACATTAACGCGCGTTGGGCTGTATTTGAGCTTAATCTTGATGTCGGAAGGGACAGGTACGTGAATTAGGGAGCGTTCACTCGCTGCGAGCAAACGCAGCATTCTCTGCGTTACAATAAAGCTCTCAAAATATTACCATGGTTAAGGAATGGGAGAATACCATGTGTAATGTGGTAAAGTTTAAACCAGTAACAAACCAACACATGTGCAGTACTTTATTTAAAAGTAGCATTAAGCTACCACCGGGAGCAGATCATGATAATCGAACGCAACTCTAACATAAAGCTTGGTTTAGCTGCGTTTAGGAAAGCCAGCGCGTTCCACTCAACTTTAACAAATGTCCAATTACACTGCTGCCCTTATTTTTAAACTCCATTTCATTATAGAGTTCTTCATTGTCGTTTTAATTCAAATAAATTATCTACTCTTGCACCTTCAGTTTCATAATTAATCAAGATAGAAACCCGTAATTTAATGCAGATTTTTTTTGATGATAATTGATAGCTTCATATATATAAGAACTACGGAAAACGATTACACAGAGTTAGCTTCTCGCCTTGCATGCGGAAGCATACATCAATCTAGTAGTGGTTTTATAAGGTTTCCAGACCCCCCAATCCATTGAGGGAGCAAAAGACAAGCCAGCTAACACGCTGGGAAAATAGATTTATCCACATTACAAGATATAAAATACTAACTAAACTAAATTGATTCAACATAAAGGAAGAGATTCATAATTCCTTGTGAAGCAGCGATCCTGTCTTTTAAATCTTCCAAAATCTTCTTGGAGGCTGGACTGTTAGCTCTAATCTCAACTTCCTCAATCTTCATATCTTTCACCATCCGGAGGACATAGACAATATTGAGGATTTCCTGATCAATCTCATCCAATTTGCTCCTGATTTTCCTGTTACAAGCCATCAAAACATCACCAGAGTAAGAAATAACTACTCCACTACAAATCAATGGAGAATCTTTCTTTCTATAGCAGTTGGTGTAGATTGTAACTTCTTTATGCATCTGTTGAAAGTAGAACATCTCTGATTTCTGTCTTGTTCATTGACATTTGATAAGCATTGATGAAAGCTACATTGTTATCAATGCAATCTAATATGGACATATCTCTGTTGTGTTTAACTTGTGTTTTCGCATCATACACTGCCCACATGTAGTTAACAATTTTGTATCGGTATTCCTTACTCCAGTTCCTGTAGTTCTTAACGAACCAGTCTTGATAGAGCCTTCTTGATCAGAAGGCAGAGACTCTCTGTCAATGATTCTTATCCAAGTATCTCGAACTGACCAGCACTCAAAAATAAGGTGTTGGGTGGAATCAACTTTTCCACACAGATTACAGCGCCCATCCCCCCCCCAATCTTCTCGCAATATTGGAGTTAGAAGGACGATGAGGTTGAGAAATTTCCAACATAACAGTTTAACTCTAGGAGGAATCCATCTGCTATCCAGGTTTTTCAAAATATCCCCTGAGAATTACTTTGACAAGATCCAGATGGTTTAGAGATTTGGCTAATAGCAGCTTTGTATCCCGATTTAACTGTGTACTCCCCAGTACTCCTATATGAATCCAGGTCCACAATCAGCTTGTGAAGACTTCACTTTAGTTTGCAAGATGGCTAACTGATCAGGCGGCTGAAAATTATTTGAGATAATGTCAGTATCCCAATCTTACTAATGTACTGATGAGGTGGCTCACTTTGTTCAGGGCACTGGAGTTTGAATTTCTGCTATAAAGCTTCCCTGGTTGGTTTCTTTTAATCCAGGATCTTGCCAAATGTCTGTATCTTGACCATTCCCAATTTCCTTAAGGCACCCTAGCTTGACAATCTTAATACCTTCCTGGAGAGCTTTCCAGATGGGGCTATCACGAGGGGAGGGCTTGGAATCCAAAATAAACTGCTTAGTGAAATAAGTAGCTTTAAGGGATTTTGCTACTAGAGAGTTTGGGTTTTTGATTATCTTCCAAATCTGCTTGGCTAAAAGGGCATTGTTGAAGGTTTCAATATTTTTAAAACCCATTCCTCCTGATTCTGAAGCAGAGCAGACTTTGTCCCAACTTTTCCAATACATTGGTTTTTTCCCTGAGGTTCCACCCCACCAGAACTGAGCTAAGATAGAGTTGATCTTGGAGACCACTCCCAAGGGTAATTTGAATAAAGACATGGTGTAAGTAGGGAGGGCCTGGAGCACACTCGACAGGAGATGGATCTAGCTGAATGGGCCAATGGAATTTTCCAACTAGAAACTTTTTTCCTAATGGATTCAATAAGGTAGTTGAAAGTCTTTTTGTTTCTACCCACCTTAGTGGGCAAACCTAAGTATTTAGCAAAGTGAGGGACTACCTGAACATTAAGAAGATTAGCAAGAGAACTCTTTGTATGTTGAGGAAGTTTGGGGCTAAAGATGATTTCTGATTTGTGGTAATTGATGGCATGGCCTGAACAAGCTAAGAATTGATGTAACAGATTTTTCAGAAAAATAATGTTGGAAGTTGTAGCTTGGCCATAGAGAATTGTGTCATCAGCAAAGGCTAGGTGTGAGATTTGAGGAGAATTTTTTGAGAGGGTAAGACCGAGATATTGTTTTTTAACAGTGGCAGCATTCAGAGCACGAGAGAAGGCCTCTTGAGCAATGATAAACAGGAAAGGGGAGAGGGGATCCCCTTGCCTAATCCCTCTGGATTGGGAAAAAAATCTACCAGGAGAGCCATTAATTATCACAGCCCCTATTGCAGAAGAGATGCAATTCATAGTGGGAATTCTCCACTTATCAGGGAAACCCATGGAGATCAGAAGGGAATTGATGAAGGGCCACTCCAGCCTATCATATGCCTTACTAAGATCCAGCTTACACGAAAAAAACCCTCTGATTTTAGCTTTAGACTTAGCTATTTTGTGATGAATCTCACCCGCTAAGATGACATTGTCTGAAATAAGTCTACCCTTCACAAAACCAGATTGGTTATCAGAAATGATCAGAGGCAAAATAGGCTGAATTCTGTTGGCTAAAACCTTGGTAGCTACTTTATACACAAAATTACAAAGAGCTATAGGTCTAAACTTGTCTATAGAATTCGCCCCTTTCTCCTTAGGAATCAGGGCAATGTAATATTTATTGAGATCCGGGGGGATAGGAAGCCCATTCAGAATGTTGAGAACAGTACCTGACACTTGATCTCCTACCGTGTCCCAGAAGGTTTTGAAAAAATAACCATTGAAGCCATCTGGACCTGGAGCCTTATTAGGACTAAGCTGTTTCAAGGCTATCAAAACCTCACTGACAGTGTAAGGGGTATCCAACTCATCTTTAGACTTCTGAGGAAGAAGACCCATAACTTCCTTAGTAAACATGTCAGGATTAGCAACATTACCCGCAGAAAACAGATTTTGAAAATAATCTGAGGCAATATTTTCGATTTCGCTCCACTCATACTTGATAGAACCATCTTCAGACTGTAGACAAAAAATCTCCTTCCTTCTTCTATTAGAGCTAGCTTTGAGATGAAAATAGGCCGAGTTTTTATCACCTTCTGCCAACCACTTATCTCGGGATCTTTGTTTCCAATAGATCTCTTCTTTGAAAGATAGAAGCTCTATCTCAATAAGTAAGCGTTTTCTGTTAGCCCCCGCCCAAACTGAAAGTTGTTCCTAGAGATCTTATCCAGTTCTTTTTTTTGAGCTTGATCTTGTGGCAGAATACTGGAAATGGACCAACCTTTCCACTGTAAGAATTTTATTTTACACAACTGAAAATTTGACTGAGACAGTTGTCTCTAACTCCCCACACTTTGGTAACTATCTCTCTGCATTTTTCATCTAAAGCCAACCATTCTCAAATCTAAAAATCCTCTCTTTTTTCGTGTGATTGCCTAAGAATCTAATAAGAATGGGGCAATGGTCAGACTGTCTCTAGGGAGATGGAGAACAGAAGAAGTTGGGAATAATGCAGGCGTTTTTGAGAAAAAGGCTCTGTCTAATCTACTCTCAGAGGTATAAGGGGGGTCTTGACAATTGGTGAAAGTGAAAGGATACCCCCTAAACCAATATCAGTTAACTCTAGAGAATGGATAATTTCACGAAAGGGTCTCATGTGTTTTTCTTCTCTGATTCTCCCTCCTATCTTTTCTCTCTCAAACAAAATTTGGTTAAAATCACCAACTACTACCCAGGGTTGCTGAACAGTCGTACTTAAATTATTGAGAAGGATCCATGAGAGGTGTTTTTTCTCCCAATTCGGCCACCCATAGAACCCAGTAAGAGTGAAAGAAGTCATACCTGTGAAAATAACTTCTGCAGACACATGATGATGAGAGTAGTTGATAATAGACAAGAGCAGATCCTTTTTCCAGAGAAGTGCAAGACCACCACTTCTACCCTTACTAGAAACAGAAAAACCTTCATAATCCTTCCAGCGAGCTTTTATCCTATCCATCTCAGGAATGGTTCTGTGGGTCTCCATAAGAAAGACAAGGTCGGGTTTGTGCTTCCTGAGTAAGCCAGTGACCCAGACCACTGCAAGAGGGCGACCCAACCCTCTGCAGTTAAAGAGATGCAACTCATTTGAACGGCAGCCCTGATCAACCTCAGGGTCTGCCTGTGAATAGAAGAACTCGTGGTACTCAGTCTCCTCCCACTCCTCCATGTTAGTAGAGGGTTTGATCATAAGTGGACTAAGATTCGCAAGCTTTCTTTTTTTTGTTTGAACTTGTCGGGATAAGAGGCGCGAAGGTGATGGTCAGGGAACATTTTAGCTTTTCCTTTGTCCCGGGAGTGGGTTGCAAGATGTGGAGGAAAATTCTCAGGTCTCTCAGAAGGGCATAGATTTGGGAGGAAAAGTTTTGTGGCTGGGAATCAGGTACCGAGGAGGTGATGACTTCTTGGGTGGAGGAGTGGGGTTTACTTCTGAGGAGGATCAACAAGGATGGAGCTCCCACGACCCCCTATTTTCTTGCCTTGAATTCTTTCTCAAAATTGTAAAGGGCTGCCCTCCAGTCAAAGTTCTGATATGTTTTCTTCTCGGACTCCAAAGAGCCAGAAGAGAAGTTGGATAGTGGTGAGTTTGGCAGGATTAGTCTTGAAGGTCTGGAATAACCAAGGCTTTGAGAAACCCGGAGGAGCAGAAGAAGAGGTGTTCGAGGAACTTTGAGGGGAAGAGGGGATTCTTTTGTTGGGTAAAAGCCTGATCAGGGAACCTTGGAGAAACTGAGGAGGTTTAAGATGAATCGGGGCAAGATCAACAGGTTTTGTAGCAAGGGAAAGATCTACATTAACTGTAGGAAGGTTGACCGGGGGAATTAGTTCAGCTTGGGTAGCTAGGGCAGTGATACCATCCAATATTCCTTCCTCCTTCCACTGGTCAAGAAGAAAGGAATCAGTGACCGAGGCTAAAGATCCCGCAAATTCTGATCTAATCCAAGGTCCGTATCTATCAGGAGAATTAAGGTTCATTTTCGGAATCTTGCAGTCATTGGCTGAATGGGTAAGGAAGCCACATCTGTAACAGAAACTGGGAAGGTTTTCATAGGAGAGCGGCACACCCTATTTCCATTGGCAGTTTTAACAACGATCATTCTACAAAGTGGTTCAGAAAGTTTAATCTCTATTTTGACTCTGAGGAATCTGGCTCTGAGGGGGTTAATATGGGCTGAACATTCAATGAAGGAGCCAATCTTGTTGGCTAAGTTAATGGCCGAGGGTCTATTGCAAAAAGCTAGAGGGATTTTGTGGATACCTACCCATATTTTGATATGCTTGGGATCATGTTCTTCGATGGGTAACGACGAGTCAAGAGCCATCATCGCAAGAAGCCGATGCTGAAAGTGCCACGGACCATTGTTTAGGATTAGCTCAGCATCTTCTTCGGAGGCGAACTGAAAGGTGAATCGATTAACCCCAACCTCTGAAACTTGAAAATACGCCTTGGGTTTCCAGACATGCACCATGACATTTTGTATGAGCCGAGCTCCTACTTGGTTGGGGCTCCATAATCTACCAAATAAAGCTTTTCGGAAGGAGGGAGAGTTTGGGTCCATGATCAAGCAGGCTTCTTCAATGGAGGAGGATTCAGCAGGGTGAATGTGGAGACGGGAGCAATTAGAGATAATTGATCCATGGAGGGGGCAAAGCTAAAAAAGGGGCGGATTATTTGAGAGAGACTGCTAATGATTATTCCTGCTCGCCTGTGAGGGGAGGGGAGAGGGGGAATAGGGAAAAGAAGAGAAGATTTTGGAAGATTATCTGAAGATAAGTCTGGAGGAACTTTACTAATCTCCGGTGACGCAACCGGCATGCAGAACTCGGTACTCTGAGGAAAAACCAGACCACCGGAGTTAATGAACCTGACATTTCTCATACTAGCGATAGTGGGAGGCAAGGAGGAGGAGCTCAAAAGTCTCCCACTCCCAGTGGCACCCATTGTAGCCCGAGAAGACATGCACCAAGGGAAATAACTGCTCTGACATTCCTTGGGTCTGCAGCTTGATCGGCTTCGAAAGTCAACCACCAACCCTGTAATTCGCAGGCTACCACTGCATAAAGACATCGGGAAGGAGGTAATGAGCAGGCAACCGCACCGAAAATTCCTGGCAAACTGAGCACAACTGACTTGAGTCAGAAGAAATTCTCTCTGTCTGTAGTCGAGGAGGGGATATAGACAAAGAAGAAGCTCAGACCAATAATTGGACACGCATGCAGAGTCGCTTTAACTACTCCTACAACTGTTTCAACCGTAAAAAATCCTACCACTTCTCCGAACTCATCTCTCTGTCGCAGGAAGAAAACTCCTTCGCAACCTTCGCGGGAAAGCACCGTTGAAAACTGGGCAAGACGAAAATAAGTAAAACACCCACTGCATACGATAGCCGCATGCGCCTGCAACAGCCTGAAAAGCTGCCCATTAAACTTAACTCCACACACTCTTATCCTCTGCTGCCAGATACCACCTTTACTACCCTGAACCCAGTAAAAGAGCCTATGCCCTAATTTTATATTTTGCCTCTCACAAAAGTCTTCTATGACTGTTACAACCAAAACGGTACCTTCTTCTGCTGACTTCACTTCCCTCTGGTGGGAATAGCTCAACTGAAAACTCCCTAAACGGAAATTGGCGTTGGAAAACTGATTGAAAAGGGGTGGCGCGTGAAAAACGAGTTCTCCTCTCTCTAAAGAACTCATCTAAAAACATGAAAAATGCCATGTAATTGATTACTACCTTCAGAGGACAGGAGTAATTGTTGACCTTCAATTCGAAAAGAATGGAAGATAACACTCACTATCTTAGAGATGAACAATTGGGTTGATTTGAGGTATAAAAAAGGGATGAAAGGGAATATTTTGCATAGATGAGTTAAACTGATGTTCGAAGACGACTGAAAGAGTTCGCTCCACTTGATCCCTAATTTTGTGTAGTACTTAAAGGTTGGTGAGGGTATTTACGTCTTTAGGTATAATAAAGTTGCTTATTCTCCACTGTCATCACCGAACATATAACAATGTTCTCCTATAATTACGAATTGCACCAACTTTAATGCTCATATTAATGGTCGCTACATTTCAATGTAGCCATCGAACGGGGCTTAGGCTCTCTTCGGTATAGCTATTTTGACAGTATATTTCCAGTATATTTGGTAGTAGGTTTGTGCTGGCAGGTTTGCACTGGTATAAATGCAGCTGTTTTGAAAACTGTTGTTTGGCAGTGCGGCATATATGCAGCGTGTTTGGTTAAGTTAGTTATATGTGGGGGTTTACCGTTTTCGTATTATAATTACAATTTATTATATTACACCACGTAACGTTATTTTGTTAGTAAAAATAAATAGAAAAAATTACAAACAATATATTACTATGAGTATTAATTTACAATAAAAAAACTTGAGAAACCAAAGAAAATAAAAAATATTTATATAACCAATAAAATTTTAATTTTTATTATTTAAGCAAAACTTGTAACTTCTAAACAAATATTGTTATTATCTAAATTTTATAATTCTTACAAATATAAAAGTGTAAAAAAAGAGACCAAGCGTTTCAAATTTTCTAATAATGTTGTGTGAATTTATTTAGTTAAATTGTAACTTTTAATAATATATAATATTTTTGTAACTTTGTATGTTAATAAATTTATATACATTTATATTTCTATATAATTTTGTTAATATTTTAATTTATATATCAACAAGTGTGTATATTTATTGGTTTTTTTAACTTTATTAATCTGTGTGGTATTACAAATAATATATTGTAAATTTGTATTATTAATGTGGTTTCTTTTAAATTTGGCTAAAGAAGTAGTACTATTTTTTTAAATTATTTGAAGCATTATGTAATTTGTAACAAATAAAGTAACTTGTAAAAAATGTCTTTTTTTTAAATCAATAGTCGTAGTAATTGCATTATGAAGTGAGTAAAGAGGCGGAAGTAAAAGCACGGAAACGAAAAAGTAGCATTTACTGCGGACATTTATGCTGACATTTATGCTCTTTTAACCGAACATCAAAAACAAATAAAAGAGTCCAAAACAACATATGTTGGTACATTTATGTTGTTCATTTATGCTCAAAAACTAGTAGCCGAACGCTACCTTAGTATTTGCTACTAATGCGTAGATCTCGTCAAAAGTTTCATGTTGAGCACAAGTTTTCTGCTTTTGGTGTTAAGTTGGAAGTGGGTCTACCTCACCTCCAACCTTACTCCACCATCCTCGTTGTTCGGCTGACACCTCTTCCCCACCTCACTGTCTTATCGCCGTCCCTCCTCACCCCCGCCGCCTCGCCACCACCGGCTTCTCAAATCCAGCTTCCTTCGACTTTGTTATGCCCCAGATTTTTTTTTATTTTTTATTTCCTTTCTGATTCGCAAAGGGAGTTGTGCTATTTTGTAATCTTATATTAGATTGTCTATGAAATTCTTCTAATGTTAATATGTTAGCTTGAGGAAGGAGGGCTACATTGGTCTTCTCCCTTTTGGTTATTTATTATTTTCTTAAGAGAGAGATTTCTTAAACTATTTTTTTCCTCATTCTCTCTTATTCTAATTCACGTTTAATTAGTCCCTCTCCTTCTTCTCTCTCATTGACGGTTCTCTCGACGTTCTCATCGCTCTCAACTTCCTCCCTTTGCTCATCTTCTTCTTCAATTCCTTTTGATTGATAATCGCTGGAGATCCGCCAGTGGAATTCTGCTCGTCTGTCAGTCGTCAGTCAGGTTTGGGTTGTAGATCTGATTCTCTTCTTCGTTGAGGCTTCCTCTTCTCTTTCTAATTCTGATTTTGTATATTTTGGGAGTTCAATTCGAGGGATTATCATTCGGTTGGAGATTCGGGAAGACGATTCGTAGAGTCCGCAGAGATGGCTTAGCTACGGATGTGAGGTAGGTGGTAGATGGATTCAGTTGTGTGCGTTCACCCACGGGGGTTTTAGTTTCGTTGTTTTCCGTATGTGTTTGCGTGGTTTCTGATTTGTGGTAACTTTGTGTGTGTTCCGGATTTGCGTTTTGATGTGTTACAACCCCGTGGGAATCGTTGTGTTTTGCGTATGTTGATATATAAGTATATTTGACAATGGCTAATCTACCTCTGTGATTCCCTTCTGTTTTGCAAACTCTGAGTGCTTCTGATTTAAGAGTTTCGTTCTGTAAATTAAATCGTTTGATTAAATTCGTGTGTGTGTTTATTCTGTCTGTGTTTTACTGCCGTTCAATGGCTTAAATCCCAAAGTTGGTTGCTGCAAACATATGTTAATTTGGCATTGTCTTGTGCTTTTGTTCGTGTGAAAATCGCCTCTGTAAACTGCACTTTTCGGCGCGTCCGAACTTCCGTCCGAACTTGGAAGTTCGGACACGCTCTGTTGCGTCTGGATTTTCTGAGAATTTCTCTGTGTCCGAACTTCCGTCCGAACTTGGAAGTTCGGACACACCCTGTTTTGCGCCTCTGATTTTCTCTTCGACATGTGTCCGAACTTTGAAGCTCGGACATATGTTCGGACTTTCCTCGAGTTGTTTTCCGAAGGACGTCCGAACATCCGTCCGAACTTGGATGTTCGGACACCTTGAAATTTTCTGCGGATTTGAGTTCGACTTGCGTCCGAACTTCGACGTCCGGACACAAGTTCGGACACCCCTCTGTTTTCACCATAACTTCTTCGTTCGAGCTCCGTTTTGAGTGCCGTTTGCGACGTTGGATTCCTCTTTTCGAGTACTATCTGTTTTCAGGTGTTTTAGCATGGGTTTAAGTGTTTTCTGATTTTAAGGTCTCCGTTAATCTTTTGAACTCTGTTTTGCTCTGAAAATATGATTCAACCTCTGACTTCAGTTTGCTTTCGTATTTACTAATCGGGTTCGACTTCTGTTTTGCTAAGGCTTTCCATTGGTAAGTTCCTTCTCTGATTTTGCTAGGCTTTCGCTTTCTGTTCTGATCTGGTTAAGACTTCCGCTCTGCTCTGTATTAAGCTTCGATCTGTTTGGATTAAGCCTTGTTTTGGGACCTAGTTACTCTGCTTCTGAGCCGTGAATGGCTGGGTCGAGCTATTCCGTGGTATACCATGTAGACGTCGTTCTGAGTGTGGGTCATGCCCAATCTGTTCTGTGGGGTTGACGAACCCTTTGGCCTTCGGGTCATTTCTGCGTTGTCGAGGGATCTGTTAGATCCATGGGTCTTCGACCCTTTCTGAGTGCTATGCTTGGTGCTAGTGTCCACTTCTGTTGTGTTCTGTTCGGCTTCTGTCCGTTCTCTCTGCTTTTGTATTTGACAGACTGCTGTGTGCTTTCTGTCCTTTGAGTACCTATGTTTGCTTGTACTGCTTCCGCCAGTTCTGTTTGTTTTCAAACTCAGATAGGCTGCTGTGCTTCCTGTCTGTTGAGGATTTCTGGTTTGTAAAGTGCTCCACTTCGTCTGCTCTATCAGTATTTGATTTGAGACGGTCTGCTGTGTGCTTACTGTCTTCTGATAAGTTCCGGATTTTGCTAAGCTTCTGATTTTGCTAAGCTTCTGATTGTGTTTAAGCTTCTGAGGTTCTTAAGCTTCTGATTTCGTCAAGCTTTCAGCTTCAGTTTTCCTTCTGCTATTAAGTGTATATTTTGACCACTGCTTAGCCTCTTCTGTTTTAGACTTCTGCCTATTTGAAAGTATCCTGCTTTGACTTTGGTTTCGCCCTGGCTAAGCGCTTCTGTATATGTATAAGTATGTATGTTCAGATTATGTTTTGAGCGTGCTCAGCTGATGAAGTTTATCACCTGCTGAGCAATAGTTTTGCTCACCCCTATCTCCGTCTGATTTGCAGGTTTTAGTTCGTGCTTGGAGATTCGGCTCTTACTTTTCGTTTTGGCATTTGAGTTTTGTATTTAGTTTGTTTGGCCTTAGGGCCCAGTTGTATTTAGATTATGTTTTGGATTTCAGTTTGGGCTTCCGCCTGTGTATTGTAAAGACATGTTGTAATCGTTTATTTGGTAATATATGAGCATCAGCTCTGTTTTGGGGTTTCGATAGTGTAGCCTTGCGTGTCTTAGGTAATAAGCGCGCGGCGTGTAACGGTCTCTCAACCAGGGTGGTTTTGGGGTCGTTACAGACTTGCTTTGGCTAGATCTAGTGCAAATTCAGAGTTGCATGTCGATTTTGGGTTGTCAGATTCGAGATCCACCTTTATCTGTTTTTCACTTTTCGTCAATAAGGATGAACTATCATCCATCACGGTTTTTCCCTTTTGCGTGTTTGATCTTTGGTTTCTAGAAATAATTTGCAGGTCTCTAAGCTTAACTTCATCCCTGGACTATCATCACCGATCTTCTACTTATTGGCCAAGGTTAGCCTCTCTATATGCACTCCACATAAATGGATGCTTCAACTGCTCGCTGGCTAGGCAACCATCCTACTGGGCGTCGTTGACCTTAGTTGACTGTTCTTTCGAATTTGTCCGGGAATCTCCAGTGATGACTACTAGGGTTAAGTTTATGTTCAAGCTTAAACTCATGATGTGTAGTTTTGTTAATTTCCTTTTGCTTAGTTAAAGTCTTTATGCAATTATAAAAAAAAATCACTAGTCCCCTCTTCAGTTACTAGGTTTGTAATTCACCTTATTTAAATCATATATATATATATATATATATGCCCTATTTTTGAAAAAATCAATAAAGTGTCCAAAATACTATCTTCTATGAATTTATCATATAAAAATTTATTTGTACCATACTGTGTGGGATTCTCTACTGGTATCAGCGACAACCTCTCACGTTGCTTTTCAATGTCGGTACCGACACTACGCCTCAATAGAAATCCTAACCGGCGAACAAGGAGCATACACTCGCTGCGCTTCTGTTGATTCTCTCCTTGTTTCTATGCCTCTGTAGAGATTAATCACTGGAACTGCTGTATCTCGCACACTAGAGTGAAGACGGGGAAAACTGGTAAAGTACTCGACTTATCTTCGTCTCTGTGATTGAAACAATAGAAAATTTTGATTTCTTTTGTTGCATCAGCAAAATTTCATGGTTGTCTACATTCTTCCACTAACGGTAATTTTGCAACCTTGAACAAGGAACATACATGCTGTGCCTCCCATCATTCTCTTCTCGTGTCAGCGCAGATAAATCACTAGAACTATTCTTGCACACGACTGAAGTTGAGGCTGAAAAGTAACCGGTAATTTCCTTGAACTTATCTGATTCTTTCTAGAGATTATAACAATAGTTTTTGATCTCTTGTGTCGTACTTTGTGAAGTAAATTATCATCACACACGTTAATTTTGCAACCCAAACCGGCAACAATGAACATACATGCTCTACTCCTCTCTTCATTCTCATTTTTGTGACTGCACATCTACAAAGATAAATCACTGGAACGCTGCATCTCACACACTAAATTGAGGATAGGGGTTGAAAACAGTTCATTCCTTAACCGATTATATCCTTGAACTCATTTTTGTAGATATGGCTTTGTTGAACAAATTGTGGTAAACATGTACATAATAAATAGATACTAGGTGTTTTTTTATTCCTATTGTCGTGGTTTTAGTTCTCGTATATATATAAATAATTGTACAAAATTGTGGCAACGTTGTTTATACAGATGTTAAGATTTTTGGTAATTATTAATAACCATACGTACACACAACAACTAACAATGAAGTGATGTACGACAAAAAACATTTATTGCACTTAGAATTCTTTTTGTTTTCTATAGACCTGATGTACCAATACCTGAATGTATTAGTACCAGTTTCTCATTGAATTAGTACCCAATTTCCATAAACGAAATACCACCATAATTAGAGGTGGCAGTTCGGGTCAATTGGTTCGGGTTCGGTTCGGTTCGGATTGATTTCAAATTGTTCGATACTTGTTTCGGGTTGGATCGGGTCAACTGAATTTGGTTTGTTCGGGTTGAGTTCGGTTTGTTGAAATTTCTGGTTGGTTTGGATCGGTTTGGGTGATTTTCGGTTTGGATGACTTTTGGTTAGGGTGACTTCGGGTCGGGTAACTTACGTTTGGGTTAGCCTCTGGTTTATTCGGTTTTTTCGGGTTATGGGTCAAATTCGGGTCAATTAATCGGTTAAATTCGATTGTCATTACAGAATCCAGTAACTCAATAATCATGATATGTAAATTTGACTTCAATCAATCTCAACACGTATAAATGTATATAAAAGATTAATTTAAACAAATAATTATAATTTGCATCATGTTATACTTTAGCAAGTAACTCTAAACTTATCATAATTATTCATGTCGCTTTAGATTATTTAGTAGTTTCATTATTTTGGGAAGAGTATAAATAAGGTATGTTTGTGAATAATTATTAAAAGTGTATCATAGTGTAGTAACTTGTATTTTCAATCTATTAATAGTTAGTGTAACACCCCTACTAATAACACCACACTTAACCATTAATCGCAGCGGAAATCACATCATAAACAATGACTATTTCAATGGGTGTTACACGCCGTTAGCCACCCACGTGGCTAACAAGGCTATTACTTACACAACATACCGGTCTGATGGACAAGATTACCGAGCATTACACTTTACATTTACAAGTCCATTATAAACTGAATACAAATACATCTACAATCCAAACTGTACCGAGTCTAATACATTCCATCATCGATATCACGCTAAACTAAATAACCACCCATACATAAACAGTTACCCCGTCCTACTCTCGAACGGCTACCAGCTTCATTGTACCTGAAAAGTAATGGGGCCCCCAAAGGGGGTCAGCACCTTTGCTGGTATGATAATCCTGCAGCCCGCATGCTACCGGGCCACGCACAACTAATTGTCGAGTGAGTGTAGTTTATTTTATTAAAGCATGCAAGAAAACAATAAACACATAACACGCTTATAAGCATACACAACCGACTAATGGGTTACAACCAGCAAGGTCAACACATCATCACTTGTTAGATTATGTACACTTTACTTAAGGTGTGTCGGATTAAATATGGGTCCGCACACCAACACACATAACATTACATAGATGTGTCGGTATTAATATAGACCCGAGCACACCAATACACATAACATTACATAGATGTGTCGGTATTAATATAGATCCGATCACACCAATACACATAACAATACCTAGATGTGTCATATTAATATAGACCCGATCACACCAATACACAATTTCCCCCTAGCTCCAATAGTGATGAGATAGGTAAGCCTTGGTTAAGCTTGTGGGCGGTTGCAATCCAAGGAAGGAAAGCAACCTTAACATAACATTAGTCCCCCTAGCCCCGAATAATAATGAGGTAGGTAAGCTTTGGTTAAGCTAGTGGGTGATTGTAATCCAAGAAGGAAAAACAACCATAACATAACAGAGTGGGAGTTAATTCAAATATATACATCAACTCCCAAACAACGCGCGCGACCGTAACGACCGGATTCCTCACCCCCCATAATATATACATATTAGTTAGTAGTTCCTTTATGGAACTTATCACAACATGACACCATAAGGTATTATAAACTTGGTTAGTCACACACAAGGGAGGTAACCTCCCATTCGACAAACATGGACAACAACATTCGTTAAACAACGATACATTAACAAGGCAACACACACACATAACCACAATATACAACTAAAGCACGGATAGCCGTAGTTAGAACGTTCCCGTGGGTTGGGACGTTTAATCCGAATACTGATCTCTTATGTGATCCTAGAGTCAGTTAGCTACGGTTTAACACATAATTAATGTTAAACGGTATCGGAATTATTTGCGCTCCACTAATGAATTACTGTAAACTCATTTCATGCTTTATCTTGCAAGGTGGCAAACACACAGAAAAACAAGTTGGCATACAAGCCGGTGTAACCCGGTAGGACACAGGTTGCAAGAAAACCATACCTTACACCATGGGTTATCTACCTTGTTCCCGAGGATTTACTCCAACGCATCACCTCACGCTCCCCGGGTAGTTTCCGAAACAACTGGTATTATTATTAAAACGTTTTATTAACAACAAGATCTTACGGTATGTAAACTTCTATTACTCCCGTACTTACCCCGTTATCCGTTATCTCGGTTTAACTTTGTGTACTTAAACTCACAATTTTCTCACATCAAGCTAACACTTGTTTACACTTTCTAAGGCCTTTACATGTCACCAAACAAGGCCTAAACATCATCTAAAACCATTACCATTCAATCCCCCATGTTTAGAAGGCTTAAAACAAAAAAAAAAATTCTTCTCTGGTCTGGACCGCCCCTCTGGGGCGGTCCCAGGGGCGGTCCACAACAGAAGCTACACGGTTCTTCTTTTTTTTCTCTTCTCTGCACTGGACCTCCCCACAGGGGCGCTCCCTAGGGGCGGTCCAGAATAGACCCCATTTTAAAAACGGTTTTTCTTCACATTTTGAACTTCAAATTCACCCCAATCTTTTCCCACTTATTCCACAATCTTTCCACATGTTTCCTACATGTTTAAACACCTTAAAACATGCACTAAACCTCTCCAAATCATTGGTTAAATCCTTACTCCAATTCTTGTTCAATTTTCAACAAAATTTCATTCCCTCTTCCACATTATGCACACTTGTGCATTTCTAGCTTCTTCTTGCTAGTGTCTACCTCCTACCAAACCACCTCATGACCATTCCAACTCATCCCTAGACCTTTGCACTTCTAGAACCCAAGTCCAAACTTCCTTTCCAAGATTACAAGCACTAACTCTTTTTCTTGAAATATCAATGCTTTACAACACTCATTTGCTACAGATTTTATACACTCACATATCCATTCTCCATGTACCATTATAAGGCTATTAAACCACTCTACTCAACACTACAAACACCTAAGTCCTCCCATTCACCAAGCCATCATCAAAACACTCATTTCCTACCAAAATTTCGCCATAACCTCCCCTTAATTTTAACATGTTCCCACGCATTACTTAGCTCACCAAAGCACTCCAACCATCAACTCATTCAAGGCACTATCCCACACATCAATTCCATCATTTTAACAACGATCACCTCAATGTACATAAATTTAAAAGCTTGGCTCTTAGGCCCTTAAACAACATTAAATTTAAACACTGAATTTCCTCATAATAATAGCAACACCTGCACTACACTCAACATTTATAATTGCACCAAAACAACAAAATTTCCTTAAAACACCACATAAGCTTAAGGTGCGTTATTTATCTTGGATTTTCTTCCAAAACTTTCCCATCCCAAGTTCCACAATAATCAAATAAGCATTAAGGTGAGTTTCTTACCTTAATCTCACAAATTCTCCTTTCCTTTACCAATATCCTCTTTCTCCTCCTCTTCCTAATTTCGGTCAACTAGGTGATGGAGTTACCAAACTCCATCCCAACATCCAAATCACACAAAAAGGCACACAATTAAAATTCTAACCCTTGAGATAACACAATTTCAATGCAAGGTTTGGAACACCATAGTTAGGGTTTACCTTTTTGGAGCTTTTAAGAGGGGTTCTCGCCCTTGAATCAAGAAGGGAATTATTCCACCATTGGAGGGTTGATATGAAGCTCAAAAACAAGGAGAAAAACAAGGTATCAAAGAGGGTAAAAATCGGCCAGCACCATGGGTGGAGAAAAATGAAGTTTTTCTTGGAGATTTTTACCTTAGGAGAGAGAGGAGACTCCAAGCTTCAATTTGATGTCATTTTCTCTTCAAATGGGAAAAACCCATGGAGATGAAGTTCATCCTTTTGAAATTACGAAAAGAGAGGAAGGTAGAGGATGATGAGAGGAAGAAGAATATGTGGTTATTTTTGTGTTTTGAGCTTTAATGAAGCTTGGGCATGAGGTTGAATATAGAGTAGCCATGGGAGACCTTCAAAAACGTCCAAACCAGTAGAGAGGAAGAGGGAGCCGCGGAGGAGGAGAAGAAATAATGTGGGAGAAGAGAAATGGAAGAGAGAGAAGATGAAAAAGTAACTTATGTACTTTATTTATTTTTCTTGGTTTACTTTTTTACTTTTCTAACTAATTTGAGAGGGTAAAAACGTGAGTGTAAGGGGAAGAGGGGAATCAGATTTCATTTTACATAAGTGGGGGAGTAGTTTACTCTTATTACAATTTATACCCCACAAGTTCCCGGTTTTTACACTATTCACTAATCCGGGTCGTTTTCTGGATTTTTTTCCGTTTCTTTAATTCTAATGGTTCTTAAGCTCCCATTAATGTTTATTTATAGTTATATGGTCAACTATAATTTATACGGGGTCATTTGACCGTTTAAAGTCACGTTTTCGGGTTTCCTCGAAAAACGCGCTTTAAGACTCCGTTAGCATTTTAACGCATTATTTGGATCCGTTTTCTTCTGGAATTTTCCCCACACGTTCTTAGTGTGTAATTAGGGTATAAAAATATATTTATAACCCTAGTGAAGGTTATATACCTCCTAAAATAATTAAATACGCGTTTTTATGTTTTGTGACTTTTACGCATTTTCTTTTTCTTTTTGGTTTTTATTTCTTCACCAATGATCTTAAGGACTTAATTAGCCTTATAAAATCATAATTACATAATTAATTAACATATTAAGGTTTGGGGTATTTCAGTTAGCAAATAGAATTAGTTAATAAGTTTTGATGACTTTTTTTTAGGGTGGTTAAAAACTGTTAATGATGGAGAACTATTCACAAGCATGAGAATTTTGCTACATAGGTAAAAACCTTCAAGTATATTATACATTTATGCTAAATTGCTAATGAGGGAGAATTATTCACAAGATTGGATAAAGGCTTGAAAAATTTTAATTAATAAAAACAACTTCAATATATGAATAATTAATACAATAATGATATGAATTAGTGATAAAATTTGAGTCTAAATATACAAATATTTTTGGTTCTTACGAATCTATCATTGATGAGTAACGCATTATCATTAATTCATTATTAGATGTGCGATTAATGAAAATGCATGATAATTAATTACTTTAAAATTTTATAGTGCAAAATATTTGGTGTAATACCCCGAATTTTGTAACCCTAATGGAAACCATAGTTCCATAGGAATTATTAGAGAACACGAAGAAACCCTAGTTGTCGGGAATCAACCAAGAAACCCTGGAGAAACCCTAATTCAGAAAGTTCCGAAAAACACTGAATTTCAGGGAGTTACTTAGAGTCCAAGAAGCCCCAGTCAATTATGGTCACACCTTGGTCAACCTTGCCTAACCTCGGTCAAATATTGGGCAATGGTCAAACCTTGGTGTCATGATGTCAACATGACCATGATGATGCAGTGATGATGC
>CM041778.1:207397962-207457435 GCA_023374045.1 Limonium bicolor
TATCACCAACTTCTCTCATCATCACGTGTCAGCAGAAGTTACTTTCTCAGGTATGATTCCTTTCACTCTTACTGGTTTCTATGGGTGGCCAAATTGGAAAAAAAAATACCTCTCATGGGAACTACTCAATAATCTTAGTAGGACTGTTCAGCAACCCTGGGTGGTAGTAGGTGATTTTAATCAAATCTTGTTTGAAAGGGAAAAGATAGGAGGGAGAATCAGAGAAGAAAAACATATGAGACCCTTTCGAGATATCATTCATTCTCTTGAGTTAACTGATATTGGCTTTAGGGGGTATCCTTTCACTTATACAAACTGTCAAGACCTTCCTTACACCTCTGAGAGTAGATTAGATAGAGCCTTTTTCTCAAAGAATGCTTTGAATTTATTTCCTTCCTCTTCAGCTCTCCATCTTCCTAGGGATAGGTCGGATCATTGCCCTATCCTTATTAGATTCTTAGGCAATCACACGAAAAAAGAGAGGATTTTTAGATTTGAGAATGGTTGGCTTTTAGATGAAAAATGTAGAGAGATAGTTATTAAAGTGTGGGGAGATAGAGATAACTGTCTCAGTTCAAACTTTCAGAAGTATAAACTGAAATTTTTACAGTGGAAAGGATGGTCCATTTCCAGTATCCTGCATAAGATTAAGCTCAAAAAAAGTGAGTTGGATAAGATTTCGAGGGATAATATCTCAGTTTGGGCGGGGTCCAACAGAAAACGGTTACTTACTGAGATAGAGCTTTTGTCTTTTAAAGAAGAAATTTATTGGAAACAAAGATCCCGAGACAAGTGGTTAGCAGAAGGCGATAAAAATTCTGCCTACTTCCACCTTAAAGCTAGTTCTAATAGAAGGAGGAAGGAGATTTTTGCCTGCAATCTGAAGATGGTTCCATCAAGTATGAGTGGAGTGAAATCAAAAATATCGCCTCAGAATATTTCCATACTCTCTTCACTGCGGGTAATGTTGCTAATCCTGATATTTTTACCAAGGAAGTTTCGGGTCTTCTTACTCAGAACCTTAGAGATGATCTGGAAACCCCATACACCACCAGTGAGATTTTGAAAGCCTTGAAACAGCTAAGTCCCAATAAGGCTCTAGGTCCAGATGGTTTCAATGGAGTATTCTTTAAAACCTTCTGGTCAACGGTAGGAGATCAAGTGTATCCACAGTTCTTAACATTCTGAATGGTCTTCCAATTCCCCATGATCTTAATAAGTATTACATTGCCCTGATTCCTAAGGAGAAAGGGGTGAACTCTATAGACAAGTTTAGACCTATTGCTCTTTGTAACTTTGTGCACAAAATAGCTACCAAGGTGTTAGCCAATAGAATTCAACCCATTCTGCCCCTGATTATATCTGAAAACCAGTCTGGATTTGTGAAAGGTAGATTAATTACAGACAATGTCATCTTAGCGGGAGATATTCACCATAAAATTGCCAAGTCTAAAGCTAAAATCAAAGGGTGTTTTTCGTATAAGCTGGACCTCAGTAAGGCTTATGATAGGTTGGAGTGGCCCTTCATCAACTCTCTGCTGATTTCCATGGGATTCCCTGATAAGTGGAGAATTCCAACTATGAATTGCATCTCTTCTGCTATAGGGGCTGTCATTATTAATGGCTCTCCTGGCAGATTTTTCACCCAATCTAGAGGTATTAGGCAAGGGGACCCTCTCTCACCTTTCCTGTTTATCCTAGCCCAAGAAGCCTTTTCTCGGGCTCTGAATGCAGCCACTGATAAAAAACAATACCTTGGTTTAGCCCTCTCAAAAAATTCTCCTCCAATCTCATATCCAGCCTTTGCTGATGACACAATCCTTTACGGCCAAGCTACCACCCCCAACATTCTTTTCCTGAAAAACCTGTTACACCAATTCCTAGCCTGTTCAGGCCATGCAATCAATTACCACAAATCAGAATCATATTTAGTCCCAAAATACCTCAGCAAACCAAGAATTCTCTAGCCAACCTTCTTAATGTGCAGGTAGTTCCTCACTTTGCCAAATACTTAGGCTTGCCTACCAAGGTGGGTAGGAACAAAAAGGAGACTTTCAACTATCTCATCGAATCCCTAAGGAAAAAAGTCTCTAGTTGGAAAATTCCATTGGCCCAATCAGCTAGATCCATCCTCCTGTCGAGTGTGCTTCAGGCCCTTCCTACCTTCACCATGTCTCTATTCAAATTACCCTAGGGTGTCATTACCAAGATGAACTCTATCTTAGCTCATTTCTGGTGGGGAGGAACTTCTGATAAAAAACCAATGTATTGGAAAAGTTGGGACAAAGTTTGTTCTGCTAAAGAAGCAGAGGGAATGGGTTTTAAACATATTGAAACCTTTAACTCAGCCCTTCTAGCTAAGCAGATTTGGAAGATCATGACAAATCCAGATTCTCTAGTAGCTAGATCACTTAAAGCTACCTATTTCTCTAAGCATTGTATCTTGGATACCAAGCCTCCCCTCAAGACAGCCCCATCTGGAAATCTCTTCTGGAAGGTATTAAGATTGTTAAACTAGGGTGCCTCAAGGAAATTGGGAATGGACAAGATACAGACATCTGGCATGCCCCGTGGATCAAAGAAATCAACCAGGGGGCCTTATAGCAGAAAACCAACATACAGTGTCCTGAACAAAGTGAGCCAACTCATTTGTCCTATCAGTAATGAATGGGATAATGCTATTATCTCCAACAACTTTCAGTTGTCTGACCAAATCTCCATTTTGAAGATTAAAGTGAAGCCATCCCAATCTGATTCATGGAGTTGGATTCATGATAGGTTTGGTGAGTACACAGTTAAATCGGCTACAATGCAGCTATCAGTCAACTCACAAAACCCTCAGGCTCTCGTCAAAGTACCTCTCAGTGGGAGATTCTGAAAAGTCTAGATAGGAGAGGATCCCTCCCAGAGCCAAACTCTTTTGCTGGAAATTTCTCAATCTAATTGTTCCTTCTAACTCCAATATTGCGAGAAGAGTGTGGGGTGGGGGGGGGGGGGGGGGGGGATGGGCTATGTAACCTGTGCGGCAAAGTTGATACCACTCAACATCTCATTTTTTAGTGTTGGTCAGTTCGAGATACCTGGATAAAAATCATTGACCGAGAGATTCTGCCTACTGATCAAGAAGGTTCTATTCAAGACTGGTTCAATAATAACTACAGGAATTGGAACAAGGAAAAACGCTACAAAATTGTCAACTGCATGTGGGCAGTGTATGATGCAAAAAACAAAGTCAAACACAACAAAGACCTGTCCATCCTTGATTGCATTGACAATAATGTAGCTTTCATCAACGCTTATCAAATTTCAATGAGCAATTCAGAAATCAGAGATGACTCTTTTACTGGTCATCAGATGTATAATGAAGTCACAATCTACACCAACTGCTATAGGAAAAAAGATGCTCCATTAATTTGTAGTGGAGTAATTATTTCTTACTCTGGTGATGTTTTGATGGCTTGTAACAGGAAAATCAGGAGTAAATTGGATGAGGTTTCTCTGGAAATCCTCAACATCATCCATGTCCTCCGGGTGGCGATAGAAATGAAGATTGAGAGAGTTGCAATTAGAGCAAACAATCCAGCTTCTAGGAAGATTTTGGAAAAATGTAAAATGCAGGACCGTCGCACTACAAGGGCTTATGGCTCTCTATCTTATGTTTTAAATCGTTTTAGTTCAGTAAGTATCTTATTATGTAATATGGAGAAGTCTAATTTCCCAGCTGTTTTAACTTGTTTATCTTTTGCCCCCTCAATGGATTGGGGGGTCTGGAAACCTTGTAAACCTTCTACTAATCTGCTGTATGCTTCTACCATGCAAGGCGAGAAGCTAGTTTTGTGTAATAGTGATCCTTAGTTATATATATATAAAGGAAATGCAGTTTACCAAAAAAAATAACAAATATCCAAAACACTCATGGTCACCGAAACCATAGATTATAGCTAGTTTTTTTATTTATTTATTTGACTGATAACCTTTTGTTTAGCAAAACCCACATATTCACATTTTTATTTTTCTCTGTTTAGTTTTGTTTTTAAGTTCAAATCCATAAATTTAGAGGCACCCACTTATGGTTCCTTTTAAACCATACGTACGTCAGAATAAGGTTTATTTTGGTGCTGATAGGAAGAAAAGAGAAAGACAGCAGCTTGCAATAAGGTGTTCTCTAAAAAGTCCATGCTGAAGGTTATACTCCATCCTTGTCTTTGGATCCCCGAACAGCAAGGATTAAAGTGCTTATATTGATTATTTCATTTGTTCTGAAACAGCTGAGGATATGCTGCTTCTTATAGTGCTTATCACTTGATTTACATGGTAAAACAGAAGCATGACTGAACTGGAATTTCATCACTACTCTAGCAGCTTATATTCCAGTATGGTTCTACTTTGGATTTTGAAACAGCAGGGAGTACACTGCTGCTTATAATGCTTATATGCTGCTACTTATAATTCTTAATAGTTGTGTTTCACAAGGTAAGACAACTGACAACCTAGTTTTTAGATTCTGAAACATAATGCTTACATGCCACCTTGTGGTAAGATGCGAGTCGAAGAAGCGCCCAGAGAAGCCAAATGAGAAAGTAAAGGTAGGGATAGGGTCACCGGTGATTGCAATGGAGGCTCCTAAGATGGTAAAAATAGCGCTTCAGTTTCTTGTCTCAGGGTTAATTATGGGTTGATCAATCCCACACAGATGTTGGAAGGTGCTTTAAATTAGTTTCCATCTCACTAATTAATTCCGTTGTGCATTGAAATCAATAAATATTATCCTAGAGCTCAGACCGCATAAGCTTAATGTTTGCACTACTGACAGAGCACTGTTTACTACTAGTATTGTTATGTAAGGTTGGTTGGTCTCTGACTATTAATGCATGTTGCAGGATTGTATCACGAAAACTCAAGGATGTATGGGCGGTCCATTTGAGGGTGGGACTTACCTCATAGATGATAAGTACCTTAAGCCTTTAGATTTGGACAATCGAATGATCTTTGCGCAAATGACCCGTTGCTAGCTATATATGTCATTTTTATGATCTTAATTTGTATCAGAAAGCAGTATAAATGATTGATTATCAATCGTCTAGTACTTTGTTCGTCTTGACAATTTTGTGACATATTTGATGCATATATACAACATAAGCGGTAATCTTTGTATAGATCCCACCTATGTTCCACGTATCTCATGCGAGAATTTCAAATGCTGACGAAACAAATCATTTATTCCGTTTTTCCCGTATTCAGCGGGAAAGATATCCTTCTTGCAATCCTACAATTAATCTCAACGAAAATCAAACTCAGGAAACAAAAACTAAACTCAATAAACAAAATCTAAACTCAAAAACTAATTCCTAACCGGCTTAGTACTCATTTTCCGATAAGCAACCGGTTCAGTAGTTAATCCAAACCCAAACGGAAACAAAGGATCATACCCCTCATCACCTACATTCATCGGCAATTGATCCACACTCTTAAACCATGTCCTCGGCAACTTCCCACTAAACCCATAATCCCCAAACAACACATCCGCCACACCACCACCTTCCGTACCAGGCAACCACGCCGCCACCAACGCGTCCACATTCTCCATATACGGTGCCATCACCACTGGCCTCCCCGTTACAAGCACCACCACACACTTTAGTCCCGGACTCACACCGCACACATTCTCCATCACCTTTGGACCCGGTTCCATTAATGTCAAATTCTTCGAATCACCATCCATCTCTGCGTACGTCTTCTCACCCACCACCACAATCGCGTGCGAATACCCACCTGATCTCACCGTTGATACTTCAGGATTCTCCATGTAGGTTATCTCTGTCACGTCCTGATCCACCGCCATGTTTATCCCGTCCAGAATTGTCATTCCTATTCATCATCAAATTAAAATCAATTAAGTGTTTTTTGAAAGGAAACTTAATTTAGTGGTTATCAACGTTTTCGTATAATACCGGTGGTGTGGTTATTCCCGCTAAGTCCTTGCCAATTGATTGTCCACCCGCCACATTGATACCCGAGGTTATTCGCATGTGTCCCTGTAACCAGCAATTTCCCGGCATTCTTCGGTAAAGGGAGCACACGTTTACCGGAACGGTCACGGTTCTTGAGTAGAACTAGTGATTTCCTCACCGCTTCTCGAGCGAGGTCACGATGCGCTTGGCTTCCGAGGTAATGAGATAAGCTCAGATCAGCTAACGGGTTGTCGAATAGACCCATAGTAAATTTCACCCTCAGAATCCGGCGAACTGCGTCATTGATTCTGCTCATTGGGACAAACCCATTCTGGACAAGGCTTCAGTGTAGTTGTGAACTCCGTGTAGTTGAATGGGATCATCACCATATCGATTCCAGCGTTAATGCTGGTTTCGACAGAGTAAGTGTAGTTTGAGTGCCATGGGTATGTTATCCTGTCTATCCCTTGCCAGTCAGATATCACAAACCCCTGCAACAGTATATATCCTAGTTAGTCGGATTGGAATTGACAGTAAACAGAGAGAAGATATAGCCATAGTTCTTGATGTTGTTTACTCTGAATTTCATGTGTCCTTTGAGCATATCGGTGATGAGGAAACGATTCGCGTGCATCTTAGCACCGTTCCAGCTAGAATAGGACACCATTATAGTAGACACACCCTCGATCACAGCGTTGTAGTATCCCGGCATGTGGATGCTCAGCAATCCATGCCAGTCAGTAACTGTGTTGTTCTCGTCGATTCCTGTTACTGTTCCTCCATCCCCAACGAAATGCTTTGCGCACGCAGCTACCTTGTCTTTTCCACCAACGAAGGGCGCGCCTTTACGACCATTTGGTGGGATTTCTCCTTGTAAACCTTGGATAATTTGAGTCATGGCTCGGACAACAGATGGGTCTTCACTGAAGCTCTCATAACATCTTCCCCATCTCGGATCTCTGCAGACTGCAATGCATGGTGCGAAGACATAGGGGATCCCAGTTGCCCTCACTTCTCGGGCAGTCGCCTCTCCGATCCTCTTTACAAGCTCTGGATCCCTATAAACATTTTGTTGAACAAATGACAAGTTGTTATGTACGACACATTGAAATGAAACGAATTGCACTGCCCTGCTGAAACGATTGGTTGATCAACTTCGAGGATACAAAAAAAAAAGCACACACACACAATATACAAGGTACGTATACCTGGTTGCTCCCAGGCCAACATTGTGAGGGAAGATTGTTGCCTGGTAGACATTATTATGGCCATGGACAGCATCAATACCATATATCATGGGAATACCAAGCCTGCTGGATAAAGATCCGTTCTGGAACTTATTAACCATGTCAACCCAGTCTCTCGGTGTAGCTTTAGGACGAGGAACCACACCACCTCCGCTCAGAATGCTTCCAAATGAGTACTTCTGCATTATTCTGGTGTGGCGACTGTCATGTCGATCTGTGACATCTGGGCTATTTTCTCATCCAGTGTCATCCTCTTCACCAGATCTCCTATCCTGGTATTGATCGGTTGTTTTGGGTCTTTGTATTTTAAATACTCTTCGGCATAAGTGGAATGTGGGAATCCCAGTGTGAGGAGAAAGAGAAGCATAATCCCCATAACGGGGAAGATGGATTTTCCGCACATTCTCTTATAGCAAAGGTTGAAAGGTAGATCTTCTCTTCTACACTTTTTGATCGCACTGCTTGATAAAGATACAAAGAACTCGGAATTATATGAAGAAACAGAGATACTTATTAGTAATAAAAGTTATTATTACATAATGAAATAGAGTTATGTATATTCATCAGATGGTGATGAAGAAAGAAAACTTCAGATTTGAGGTCAAGTAGGTATGCTCATTCGATGAAGAATGTGCTTTCCCGCATTTCCCAAAGACAAACAGTAAGAAAACAAAGCAATTTTAGGTAGTTAGAGGAGAATGAACTCACAGAATGGTAGGCTGTGCGTAGTGGACTGAATTAAGTTTCTCAAATTATGTTATTACATGCTTTGTCTGAAGGTCTGAAACCAACAAAGTGGACAATTGTATTTATAGAGAATCTGATTTTAAAACGCATTAGCACCGTTCTTTGGATATAAATTAATATTGCAACATCAACTTCTTATTAGCTCTTAATTATTAATCTTTAACGGTGAATATTGATTCAACTGACCATGTCTAACCGTGGTAGTTAGAGGAATAAACGGAGAAGAAGATATGTCCTATTCTTTTTCTAATACTCATTATATTCCATAAATCACTCCAAGTTTTCAGTCAAATTAATTAACACATTTAAAGTTCGACATAAATTTAGTTACAGTAAAAGATTTATGTTATTTTTATTTACGAGTATTAGTAAAAAAACGAAAAGGGCATGTTTGAATAAGTTTACTCCGTCAATTTTCCATTTGGGATAATCAATTATTTTTACATTTCAGTTTCTTTACGGAAGATTGATCAATTTCTATTCTAACTTTCAGATCTATATTTTGAAAGAAGGTGATATGCCAAAGTTAGAGCTTTTGTAAAATTATAGCTTTAAACTCGTTGGATTTCGCAGTTAGATTTGTAGTTGGTGCAGTTAATAAAAAACATATGTAGTCAATTTTTTAGGATTCGTTGTCACCAATGCAGCTAATTTCTTAGCTTTTGTAGAAATATTTTTGAAATATTTTCATTGATCAAATAGAACTGAATTTGGGGATAAAAATATATATAACAATCAAATTTACTCTCATCAATTATAAAAATTTAATAAATTATACTTTAATTAATTAAAATATAATTAGTCTGTTCTTACATCTTGAAAAATAGATTAATGTAAAAAAATTGTAGTAAAAATAGAAACACAGGGAATGAGTAAGGCTGATAATATAAAAAAGGGGAAAAATTACATGTCCTACCGATGACGTTTGGTGAAATTACACACTCCACCCACGTGGTTTCAAAAATTATTTTTCCCACCCATGTGGTTTCCCTCGTTTTACATCCAGTAACTTTTCTAATTTTGTTCAATTCAAAAGATGCTTAGACATTGTGTGAAATTGATGAAACTTTACATGGATGATGCTAAAGTGATATGTTTTGGTTCAGTGAGAAATCTAAAGTTTTTTTAAACTAAAATGTGACATATGAGACCCAATGAACATGTCACATGTTTCATTGGATCCCACGGGTCACATTTAAGCTTAAAAAACTTCGGATTTGATATAAGATCAAAATATATCACTTTAGCATCATCCATGTAAAGCATCAATTTCGAACAACGTTTAAGCATCTTTTGAATTGAACAAAAATTAAGAAAGTTGCTAGATGTAAAACAAGGGAAACCACATGGGTGGGGAAATGTTTACAAGATGAAATAAATAAATGATTATTATACAATCCTTAACTCCAACTGTTTACAAAATATAACAAAAACAAGATTTCCATCAATCTACCACGTACATAAGTCCTAGTCCCATTGGGTGCATATCTTAATCGCTGACGCGAGATTAGGATCAAGTGCATGACCACTAAGATTTTCTACATCACGATGATGTGGGGCATCTCTATCCTTAAAAGGCCCCGAGGGTAGAAGTGGAACACAAGTCAAGGTTTTTCGTGGGTGTCAGGTGGTCGACATCCATGCTCGTGCCAACACCGGATGATGATGCTTCGTGAACGTTTGAGTTGTTGTCATAGTAAGCAAACCTAGTGGTGTCAACCTATAGTGTAGGATCATGGTCGACCTGATATATGGGAATTCTTCCGACCATGTCGAATGCATCATCTTCCTAACCAAGGTTTGGCTTAGCAGCTCGACCACGTGCATGATGGCCACACCTTTGTCTTCCACCCTAATCTTGTGCCTCCGATTCATGGTCAACAGTTTGTCTTCCACCCTGATCTTGTACTTGTACCTCATCACCCGTAGTCTGGTAAGTGCGTCATCGAATTGCATTGCCTAAAGCATGCCGATGACCTCATTTGGTCTCTCCCTACACAACAATTTATCACATGATTACATAAAAGATATCCCAATGACTAATTGACAATAAAACACAACAATAAAGAAACCCTTACTCTCTATGTACCTCAACAAAACTCCAATGTGCCCATTGTACCTTCGTTTGTTGCAATCAACCAGTCATTTTACGCATCACTGGCATCATTCCGCTGAAGCTCAACTACCTTCTTTGTGCGCTGGTTCCACATGGTAATGTAGTTTGAATGGTGAGCTGCCCGATTCTAATCCATCTGGTCTCTCAAGTATATGCTATGGAGGTTTATCCTTGGACCTTCCCCATCCGTGTTGGGATTAGCTGGTGGCAATTGGATCCTGCCATACTGGTGTATCACACAATCTGAGAGATGTCACTCCACTATATGAAAACATATAAGCGGCGCACGGGAGTGCAATGTGACGACCAGTGAAGCAATATGCAGAAAAGGACTGAATCATCTCCTTCGTGTACAGTTGCCAGCCAATTTATAAAAGAAAAAAATGTCAGAGGTGATATGTTAACAAAAGCATGCACATCAAATACTTTTTAAAGAGAAAAACATTAACCTGATTTGGAGTTTGCCTGTCAAATGCATCCCTGTAGTGTGTGAGGACATGCGTATAGTGGCTAGTCATATCAAAGTCTACATTCCGAGCAACAAGTATAAGAGATGCAGGCGGGTATGCGAGATGGGTGGGATAACGAATAAGAGCAGTGTAAGGAAATCTTTCATACACCCATATCTGTAGAATCACTAGTGCATTAGCAATGCCACTGTCCCCAACATCAAACTCTAGAAATAGCTGCTGGTATAACTAGGCGAGACAGACAGCCACCCAACTATACTGACCAGCAACATCAAAGTCCTCCAAGAGCTGCAAGAACATCAGGTGAACTTGGTTTCTTGAATATGGTGCCAACCATCAACATAAGTATGACCGCTCTAGTGTGCCTCGTCACTATCACCCATCCTTCATGGAGAAGTTGACTAAATGTAGTGCCCAACCAAGTGATCTTAATTCTGTTGTGATGTCCGAGATCTATAGGTTGAGATCCAAGAAGAACTTTACACAACGCTCCCCAATCTCTATGTGTGCTACCAGTCACTGTCTGTCCATCTATGGAAGCCAAGGTAACAGAGTTATGTCATCAAGAGTCACAGTAGTCACCCCTAATGGCATATGAAATGTATGTGTCTCTTTATGTCATCTCTCTACTAGTGAAGATATCAAATGCCAATCCAATGAAATAAATGCAAGACTGGCAACACCGTAGAATCCTAAAGCCTCCAAATATGGTCGCATCCTATCGTCATAAGCCTCTAAATATGGTTGATTCTCTTGATGTAGTGTGATCTAGAACAACTTCTTAGATCCATCGAATCTCGTAACGTTGTGAAAGTTAGCCGATTGTCGTCTTCGTTGTAGTATTTAACACAATTATAAAAGGTCTTCTCTACCAATGCAGCAACAGGCATGCTTTTATCACCAAATAAGACCGCATTGTAACTCTCTCCGAGTTCGTAGTCATCATGCCAAACCGATGTCCTTCATTGCTCATTTTGTATACCATCAAAGTAATTAGGAGTGGTGACGCTGGCACTCTTCAACTCCGCCATGCACATATCAACCTTACAAGACTGTGACACTAGGACTACTCTTGTGGCCATCTTCTTTAGTGCCACGCTTCTTTCTACTTTGTTGAAATTGCTCATTATGTGGTGAACACAATATCTTCAGTGCATAATTGGTGGTTTCCATACATCGTTTGATTGATCCACTACAGCGAGGATCCCAGCATGTCAATCGGATATCAAACACATAGGTACTCTGCCCTCGCAAGTAGATATAACGTGCACCCTTCGGCAAGAGAGAAACCAAGATCGTGAGGCGTACGAATCCTCGTCAACCAGTGCAAATGCAAGGGGCACATATGTTTATTATGTCACTTGCACATGCGATGAGAAGTTTGTGTTCGTACTTCCCATACAAGAATGTGTCGTCAATGCATTCACAGGTTGCAATGTTTGAACGCTTCAATGTAAGGTCCAAACGCCCCAAACACTCTTGAACATACAACTCATAACACATATCTCGAGGCCCTCCACCTAGGATGACAACAGATCGGTTCGGGTCGTGTGATGCTCTACTCGCACCCGTCACCAGCTTTCACCCGCACCAACCGACTTGTGACCCAAAAATTTATCATCCGTCACCTGCTGGTGATGCAGGAGAAACGGGTGAACCCGTCAACCATTTTTTTTATTTTGTCAGCAAGTATTTTTAACATTTAATACCTATATAAGCTTAGTTTTTCAATGAAATTACACCCATATTTACTCAATAACACCTACTGTAACGCCCCTATTTAAAATAAATACAGCGGAATATAAAATATCTACTGGCGTTTACAGATCATCGGGCACCAAACACCCGGTATAAAACCTCATTCGATTACATCAATTAAAATTGTCTAAGCTATGGTCTGAACTCGAGAAATGTAAGCATTAAATAAACAATAAGTAAAATATATAACTCTCAACTAATCCCGATCCCTCTCAGTCACTTCGTGGTCACCTGCAATCAGTGTGTACCTGCCATGATGAAACAAAAGCAGCCTACCCCGGGAAGGGCAAGTCAGTTCCCTGGAATGGAACTGGTACGGTTCTCTAAAACAGTAAATTTAAACATAACCCTTAAAATAAAGTAGTAACTTGAAATCAAACTCTTAAAAGTAAAACAGGGTAATAGGGCACTTAAAAAAATCAAATTATAGAGAAAAGAGAACAAGTCGAAGATAGAGATAAATAACTTTAAAACCAAGTCAATCACTTAAGAAGTCACGCTGTAAAGTTAATAAGCATTCATTATTAATGTTAGATCCCGTTTCAGTTAAGAGGAGAAAGACTTAGGTAGTCACAAAGGACTAGGAATGATAAGGATACCCATAACCTGTGGAAGACAGTTTATGTCACCACCATCCCAGAAATTTGATTCCCATAGACAAACATACTCAAGAATGGAATAGAAACAAAGGGAGGGATGGACCCCACCGCCAGTTAGTTGTTCACATGGACGAGGTAAAGCAGACCTCCGCTGCCACCGACCCGTGCTCGGTCATCGGTGAAAGTGTGCACTGATAAGTGTCCAAATGAGCATGTTTTATGGATGTATTTCATATGTTATATTAGCACTTTTCTTGCTCATTTCTCCACTTTGGTTAGTTTTCCTCTAGTTTATGTTTTATTGGTTATCTTACAGATTTATTGGTTAAACATGAGGAAAACCAAGCTAGGAGCAAAGTAGACGAAGAGACGAACGCATAGGCGCAAACAGATCTAAAAACGGAGCTCAAACGAAGAATCTGGAGCCTGTCGAAGTTTGCAGACAAGACAAGAGAAAATACACACGTCCGGCTAAAACAACCCGGATGCACATCCGGACACACATGTCCGGCTAAAACAACCCAGACGCACATCCGGACACACATGTCCGGCTAAAACAACCCGAACGCACTTCCGGACACACATGTCCGGATCCGGACGCACTTTCGGACGGGTGTAAACGCAGCCCAGATCCAGATCCAGAATTCACGCGACTGATTTCTTCACCGTCTTCTCCATTTTTTCTTCTTCAATTACTGCGCTGTCTTCACCATTTTCTTCTTCAAATTGCAGCGCCCACAACGTTATCTATCTACTACATCAAACATATCAGGCGCCGCATCTTCTTCACCCACGCCTGCTGCAAGCTTTGTCCTCTTCCCCATGTTTCCTATGCTATAAATAACCCATTTCCTTCCATCTTCAGAATCATCCCCTCCTGAAATACATAACTCATCAACGCTCATCAAAACTCACTCTCCCTCCATCCATACTCCATTCTTCATCCTTTTCTATCACCAAATTAGTCTTACGCTCTTGTTTCCAGAAAACCAAACGCAGAACGAAGCTCTGCACAAACCCAGACGCGAACTCCATTAAAGGAGTGTGTCCGATTTATGTCCGGCTAAATAGACCCGACAGGGTGTGTCCGGATTTGTGTCCGGCTAAACAGACCTGGACACGGTCTACTTTCGCCAGTTTGTTCGTTATTCTTCGTTCTACCCGTTTGTCATCGTTTTGAGGTCGGCATAATCACGGACACAGGCCCGGAAGCGGAACAACTCTCCCCAAATAGAGTTCTTTCTTTCCTCAAACTTTACTTTGTTTTAATGTCTGTCTTATTTATGATGTCTGTCTATCTTTACTCGATTTTTATTTCAATGTCTGAGTAAATTTATATTTGTGCTTAGGATGGGTGTTTGACCCCAAATAATTCAGACTTATTTATAATATCGAGTTTGCTTATAAATATTTGTTTTGTCTCTCTAAATTATTAAATGCTTAAGAACTGATCTTTTTTACGCATTTACGGTTTCTCTTATTTCAATGATTTTGTAAATTCGAGAATAGACCACAAAGAAAGACAAACGTTCGATATTATCTCCTTAATTAGCTGATAAAATCCATCGCTATTATTAAAAGAATTTGTGCTTAATGCTAATTAATGATTTTAGACTTTTTCTGCTAGTAAAAAGTTTATTGAATTAATTAAGAGTTGACCTTGTCTATGCTTTAGGAAGGCCACAAGATAAATTCTTAAACAGACAAATAGAGCAAATTAGGATTATAATTAAAGTCTGAAGTACATTTGGGCGATTTCACCTTCCTTAGTACATTTTCCATCCATTCGATACACAACAGTTTTATTTAAGCTTTTAATTGTTTTTATCTGTCTAAACCAAAAACACCAAGATTGTCACTGGCTAAACCCCTTTTTATTTACTGTTTATTAAACACCGAAACTAGGAAAATTGAACAATTTCCCTGAGGATACGACACTTGTTGTACTACTCCGACTAGGTGCACTTGCCTATTAGTTTGCAATAAATATATATATAATATTGAATAGATTTTGTTCAACATGCACACCACTTAATAAAAAGACTCCATACTCAAGAAGGCTGACCAAAGACTCGACTCATAGATGAAAAAGTACCCAGAGTCAAAGGAAGAATTTACCAAGATTTGACATTTTTCCGTAACCATGCAAATTACACATCCAAGACTCAGTTAGTCACATCAAGCTGGGTTAGTCACACAAGTAGTTTTCTTTTTGAAATTCATTTTAAGCTCAGTTAACGTTTTTCAAAAATTTTCCTTAAGTCTGTTAGTAGAAACAACTGAGTACGAGAAATCGTACCTGGTATGAGTAGAAGCAGGCCAAGGAACTTATAATGCTAAACGTCTTTTATTCTTAATGGTTTATAGCTTTTGGTTTACAATTATTCTCTCATAAGGATTTGGGCTAGGTCTTGATAATTAAATCTTTCATTTGGCCCATTTCAATTAATCTGGAATGATTTAGGGTTTTATCCTGAACGTGGCCCAAGCTCCCGTTGAATTGCTTAAGTGGGCTTTTGGAGTTTATGGGCTTAGGCCCAGTAGGTTAACCCAAGTCTGGGTTACGCTTTTTCCAACTGATTAAATTTCAAAAATGGTTTTCGCGGGTTTCGAACGCGCAACGTTGATTTAGTTCTGGTTTACTTGACATCTAAGCTATTGAACTTGCATGTCTTAAGTGTACATTTAATTTCAATACATCTTCTTATCCTAGATCAAAGTTTCGTTTACTTTAAAACTCCTAGGCTGCAGTTTTTTTATTCATTTAATATTTTATTAAAACACAAAGGTTAATGTTGGATATCCCCATTCACAAGTTCACTTAGGTTTTAAATCTTCGTTTGTATAGGTTTAGTTTAACTTATTAATTTCTTCATATTCTATTTTCTATAAGGTATTTTATTGCATTCATTTATTTTTTTGTTATCTATATATTAGGATTTTTTAAGACATTCTTTACGTAGCTTTATTGTATTTAATTATTCCTATTAACTTGTACACACATCTACATCCAATATATGATTTATAACATAAGGTATTTTTCTTAGTTCCAATTTAGTATATTAACTACTATAGTATATAGTTGGTAAATTTTAATTCCTTGATTTAACCTAAGATAATCTTTTATTTCTTTTATTTCTTTATTTCTCTATTTCCACTCAAAAGTTTATAGCCTAAGATATTGTCAACATTCTATATTAAATGTTAGTTTAGCCTTCTCATATTATTTTCAACCTATAAAGTTTAATATCCAACTATACTTTCATTTACATTACATTAAAACCATAGATTATAAGATATCTTATGAAAAATTTAGAAATACAATTATTAAACCTATTTCCTCCTACCTAAAAAGTCTTAAATTCAATATACAGTAACTATGATATTTTAGACATATTATAAAAATTTAATTTCATAAAAATTCTTTGTTAATTATCTAAATAAATCCATAATACTCAGATTTTACAAAAATTGTAACTTACGCTTAAAATCTCAAAACCTATATTAATTTACATGAAAATAAACTAGATTTTAAAAGGAATCTATGGCTAAAATTTCAAGTCAAATCACATTAGGAAGGTCATTAAATAAATCTAGCAAGTTAGAGTATTATTCTGTAATTTATATTGACTTAAACATCACTAATCCTCTACGTCATAATCTCCGCTGTTCATTTCCATTAACTACGATCGGACACCCCAAATTCCGCGAGTTCATCATTCAACCTTAACCATCTCCCGAATGAGAATCGATCGTTTCCTCACAAACTACAGGATGGTTTTCGGTGATTCTTGTTGTGTTCGATTCAATTTTAATGGTGATTACAATGGTACTGGTTTCATGATCTATAGTGTAAGGCGCTACAAAATCGAATCTGGGTTGGCTCGAACTAGGGTTCGTACTAGTTTTGGTTCGAATTCGACAAATTCTTTCGACATAGTGCGTTATAGGTCAAATTAACAGGTGGGTATGATCGGTAATGTAATAACGAATGGCAACATCGGTGTAATTTGATCGGAAACGTATCGGAATAACGTCGGCAAGGAGATCTGATAAGGTTTTCTGGAAAACTATTAACTTTCCGAGAGCACAAATGTCGAACTTTGAGAATCTATAAGACACAGTGTAGATCGAGTTAGGCTATGGTTTTGAGCTTAATCAATAGAGGACATATAGCTCTATAAGTTGATAGAAAGGCTTGATCTAACTCGTAATACACGCAAAGAAATTTGAGTCGAAAGATTCGGGTTTTACCTTGAGTTTTCCAGGTAACTTAATATTCTATGTGAAGTTCAGGTAGGCCACTTCACGGATCAACTCGTGCCAATTGAGTGCGACTCAATCCACGAAATCTATCACAATTTAAACTAGGTATGTAACTCTAACCGCGAGTGAAAGAATCATTGAAAACCATAGACTAATGAGAAAGTTATAGATCTCACAAGATCTGGGTTTACCAAATTGTTTCTGGAAAAAAAATCTGGGCAAGAACACTGCCAGATCGGGTTGGGGACTTTAGACGCCTAGAACTTCCAAACGATCGAGAATCAGCCTTGATTTCCTTAAGAAGGTTGTAGAGTAGTTAAAGATCTAGAAAACAAGGTATGGTACATACATTTTCATTCACGAACGCAGAAGATAGGGTTGAGCAAAGTTTTCCTTCCCTACTGAATTTTCTGGGTTTCTGGGTTGTAGATTCTTGGGGAGGCAACTTGAGCACGATTTTGTGACGAATGTGGGAAGAATTAGGTCAAGTGAGAGTAATGTTCGAATGTAGGGTTGTAAGAGGGTTTAATGCAAAAAACAGCTCCCAAAAATATGGAATTATGGTTGAGAAATAGGAGTCTAAAGTTTGATCATCATTCTGAAAATTCTGTACTTAGCCGATTTTGTAGAAACTGGCTAACTGGCTTGGCATGAAATCCGAGGGGCGCGGCTGAGTCAGAAAACCCTAGCCACGTCAGCAAACTTCAAAATTTTGGCTCTAAACTTCCCTAGATCATATCTTGAGCTGATCCATTTTTAACGTTCTTATTATCAATCTTCTTAGAAATCCATAATCTTTTTATTGGTATAGGTTTCATGGGCTGGTTTGACCATTATCAAAAAGTCAACCCTAGCAAGGCTTAAAGAGATTTAAGGTTTCTATGATTTTATATTGTCTTTTGATTCAAATCAATGTTCCAAATAGTTCTAAAATCTTTATAATATAATTGGAGTGCCTTGAATTTTTCCAAGATTTATTGACTTATAAATCTTATTATTAAATTCATAATACCATATAATAATTTAGTGTTTAATAGTATTATTTAGGGTTTAGTAAAAGAAATCCCCTAAATTAATTTAGATTAATTTATGGGGTATTTCAGTCTACCCCCCTTAAAATAAAACTTTGTCTTGAAGTTTAAAATCAACTAATAGCTACTCACACCGCTTCGGGTGTGCTGGCAAGAATTCCAAGATGTTCATCTAATAATAATTCCAAATGCAATTCCATACCAATCCTTTATTTCCATCCATTTCCATTTCCAAATTCCACTCAAGATTACTCAAAATCAAACCAAACCAAGATATTTCATAGATAGAAATCAAGAGTCACACAATGTGTAAACCAAGTACATACATACACCTCTCCATCACTATACTAATAAAACAAACAGGGCATAATCTAGATGAGGTGACGAAGAAAGAGTATACACTACCCCCTTAAAAGAGCTAAGGTACGCCCTCGTACCGCTACTAACGAGAACCCATAGAAGGAAGGAATACGGTAAATATCATGTGAATAGATGTGGGTATTTCAATCTCATGGAGTCCTCAGTCTCCCAAGTAGATTCCTCAACCCCATGATGCTCCCAAAAACTTTCACTAGCTTGACTAATCTGCCTCTCGTTTCTCGGACCTTCGTGTCCAAGATCTGAATAGGAGTCTCCTCATACCTCAGTGTAGGCTCAATCTCTAATCTCTTTGGCTGCAGCACGTGAGAAGGGTCAAGTACATACTTCTTCAGCTGTGAAATGCCCCAAACCTTAATGTGTTAATTAATTATGTAATTATAATTTTCTAAGGCTAATTAAGTCCTTAAGATCATTGGTGAAGAAATAAAAACCAAAAAGAAAAAGAAAATGCGTAAAAGGCACAAGACGTGAAAACGCGTTTTAATTATTTTAGGAGGTACATAACCTTCATTAGGGTTATAAATATATTTTTATACCCTAATTACATACTAAGAACATGTGGGAAAATTCCGAAAGAAAACGGATCCAATCAATGCGTTAAACGCTAACGGAGTCTTAGAGCGCGTTTTTTCGAGGAAACCCATAAACGTGACTTTAAACAGTCAAACGACCCCGTAAAATTATAGTTGATCATATAACTATAAACAAACATAAATGGGAGAATAATAACCATTAAAATTAAATAGACAAGAAATTCCGGAAAACGGGCCCGGTTAGTGAATAGTGCTAAAACCGGGTAAATAAACGAGCGTTTCTGTAAAAACGAAAAACGCTCCAGCTGTATATATAAAGGGGGCCGGTTTTGACTAGTCAAAAGCCTCCCCTCACACACAAAAATAGAAAGAAAGAAAGGAAAAGAAAGAAGGAAAGAAAAGTAAAAAAAAATACACTTTATCTTCTCTCTCCTCCTTATTCTACTTTTCCCTCTTCTTTCTCCTTCATTTCCTCTTTTCCATCGTGAGCCCCTTCCTCCTTCTCCTACCTCCAGCGATTTTGAGCTGTAACAAGAGCTCCCATGGCTAGCTCACTTCCTCTTCATGCCCAAGCTCCATTTAAGCTCCGAATCGAAAATAAATTACATATTTGAACTCCTCTCATCATCCTCTACATTTCTCTCTTTTCAAAGAAAATGATAAACTTCATCTCCATGGGCTTTTCCCATTTGAAGAGAAAATGGAATCAATGGGTAGCTTGGAGCCTCCTCTTCCTCCTAAGGTAAAAATCCTCAAGAAAAAGTCATTCTCTCTCCACTTTCCATGGTGGCCAATTTTGCTCTCTTGCTCACCTTGTTTTCCTCTTGTTTTGGAGCCTTGTCTCAACTCTCTAAATGGTGGAGTAAATGCCCTCTTGATTCAAGGGTGAAAATCCCTCTTAAAAGCTTCAAAAGGTAAACCCTAATTCTAGCCCTTTGATTTAATTGAGTTTCTAAGGGTTTAGATAATTAATTGTGGTGTTTTGTGTTCTTGGAATGTTGGGATGGAGTTTGGAAACTCCATACCCTCTTAATGATTTTGGAGAAGATGGGGAGCAAGAGATGAATTAAGGAGACTTGTGAAATTAAGGTAAGGAGTTCACCTTAAACCTTGTTCTAAATTGTTTAAGTGTTTGGGATGGGTAAACAAATTAATGAACCCAAAATTATGGATTGAAATATATGTTGGAATGTGTTTAGTTGATTTTGGAGGAATTGTAATGTGCTGTTAGGACCCTTCAAGGGTGTGGCTAGACTAGGAATGAAATTGGTGAGATTGATGATTGGGAGTATGTAGATTTATGGGGAGGTCATGGCCAAATTTCGGTAGAAATGTAGAAGTTTGGATGGTGATGTGAGCTGGAAGGGTTTAACTATTTAACTAGGTGTTTTGGGAATTGATTTGAGTTAGTAGACCACTTGGGGAATGCTTGTTTTAAGTACAGAAGGTTTGTGCAAAAATCTGTAGCAAAAGATATTGTTAAGTGCCTTAGGAGTTTGGAAACAAAGAGGATTTAGACTTTAAGAATGAGGCATGAATCTAGGTAAGAGAAGTGCATTGTCTTAGAGGATTTGGAATGGTCAAATGGAGTAGAACAATGCAAATTACCAAGAGGTGAAAATCTGTAGCACAAGTGTGCATAAGTGTAACAGAGAATGGAAAATTAGAATGAGAGCAGAAATTTGAGTAAGGAATGGACCTATGTTTTGAAGTGGCTTAGTGCATGTTTTAGTGTGTTTAAACCATGTAGGAAACATGTGGAAAGTTTAGGAAATGATTAGAGGTGAATTAGGGGTTGAAAACTGCTCAAAAACTGTAAATTTTGACAGTTCCAGAGGTGGTCCGGTTACAAACCCGTTTGCAAACCCGGACGATAGCAAAAACATGGCAGAAGACTATCCCAGGGGGGTTCCGGGTTTGAAACCAGGACACAAACCCGGACCACATGAAAATTGTCCAGAAACTGCAATCCGTGGTTGGTCCGGTTTTAACCCCGGACACAAACCCGGACCATCATAAAATGTGTCAGAATGTTTTTTAAAGTGTTGTTATGATGGGGAAGTGAATGGTAATGGTTTTAGATGTTGACTAGCCTTGTTTGGTGAGTTTTAAAGGCCTTAGAAGTGTAACAAGTGTTAGGTTGGATGTGAGAAAATTGTGAGTTTAAGTACACAAAGTTAAAAACCGAAACAACGGGATAACGGGTTAAGTACGGAGTATAGTGTTACATACTGTAATGCTTCGATGTTAATGAAAACATTTGAATGTTATCAGTTGAACAAGTGTGAACCAAGGAACGGGAGATCACCCGGTAAAGATAACCCATGGTGTAAGGTATGGTTTTCTTGCAACCTGTGTCCTACCGGATTACACCGGCTTGTATGCCAATGTGTTTTTCTGTGTGTTTGCCACCTTGCAAGATAAAGCATGAAATGAGTTTACAGTAATTCATTATTGTGGCGTAATTAATTCCGATACCGCTTAACCTTAGTTATGTGTTAGATAATAGTTAACCGACCTTAGGTTCACATAAGAAATCGGTATTCGGAATAAACGTCCCAACCCATGGGAACGTTCTAACTACGGCTATCCGTGCGTTAGTGTATGTTGTGATTATGTGTGATGTTTGTGGCTTGTTGGATATGTTGTTGTTTTTTGGATACAGTTATTCATGTTTGTTAAAAGGGTATTACTCCCCATATGTGTCTAACCGAGTTAGTAACGCTATGTGATGTATGTATGTGGTAAGTTCCATAAGGAACCTCTAACTAATAGTATATGTTATGTATGGAGAGGAATCCGGTTGTTCCGGTCGCGCGTGTTGTTTGGGAGTTAATACATATATGAGAATTAACTCCCATCCTGGTATGTTAGGGTTGTTTTCCTTAATTGGATTTCGACCTCCCACTAGCTTAGCCAAAGCTTACCTACCCGACCACCAATCGGGTAGGAGGAAATTATGATAATGTGGTAGGGTGTCGATGCCTAAGTTCGCTTCGACTCCCTCTTTGTTATGTTACGGTTGTTCTCCTCCTGGAATTACAACCACCCACAAGCTTAACCAGGCTTACCTACCTCATCACTATTGGAGTTAGGGGGAAACTATGTATGTTGTGATCGGTCCTATATGAGGCCGCCACTCAAGTAAAGAAAATGTATGTATGTTGTGCTCAGGCTTATATCACCCCGCACTCCCTAAGTGAAGTTCATGTACTCTAAGAAGAGTGAAATTAAGTTGTGTATGTTATAAAGTGAAGTATGTTGTTATGTTGAGTGTGCTAACCTTGTGTCTGTATTCTATTAATGGATGTTTGCTTGTAAGCATGATATGTGTGTGAGTTTGTGCATGTTTGAAATAAATCAACCGCATGCTAAGACGACAAATAGTTGTGCGTGGCCCGGTAGCATGCGGGCTGCGGGATTACCATACCAGCAAAGGTGCTGACCCTCTTTGGGGGCTCCCATACTTTTCAGGTACAAGGAACTGGAAGCCGTTCGAGAGTAGGACGGGGTAGTTGTTTGTATGTGGTAGTCATGAGAATTGTGGATATATTATAGGTGTAGTAAGACCGAAAATGTATCGGCGTTAGTTGGTAATTACTCGGTACAGCTGTAATGTAAGTGCATAATGTTGTTGGACATGGAACGGGAGTTATGTGTAGTTGCTCGGGAGTTTAGTCCTCAGACCGGTACGATGTATGTATGTTAGCCTTGTTAGCCACGTGGGTGGCTAACGGCGTGTAACACCAATGAGTTAAGTGTCGTTATGATTGAGAATTCCGTTGCGATATGATACTAAGTGTGTTGTTAGTAGTTGGGGTGTTACAAGCTGAGATACATGAAAGTTGTCATATACCTTCCCCAACTCCGCTGGTAGATCTAGTCTGTATGCTGATGGGCCCACTCGCTCCTTAATCCTGTACGGACCGACATACTTAGGGCTTAGCTTCCCTCTCATCCCAAATCTGAAGATGCCTCTCATCGGAGACACTCGTAGGAAGACCATGTCATTGATCTAAAATTCGAGCTCTCTGGTACGCTGATCCCCGTAAGATTTCTGCCTTGACTGCGCTGCCCTCATGTGCTGCTGAATAACTCTGACGTCATCCTGTAGTGTCTGAATGTACTCTGGCCAATCAAGACTGCCTCAGTAGGGTCACTCCATGATAAGGGAGTCCGGCACGGTCTGCCATACAGGGCCTGGAACGGTGCCATGCCGATGGATGAGTGATAGGAGTTTTGTAGGAGAACTCTACCAGGTGTAGATGCTTACCCAACTCCCCTGATAGTCTAAGGCGACCGCTCTCAGCATATCTTCCAGCGTCTGAATCGTCCTCTCGGTCTGCCCGTCAGTCTGAGGGTGGAAGGCTGTGCTAAGGCATAGCTGAGTACCAAACGCCTCCTGCACCTGACGCCAAAACCTGCTGAGGAAACGTGTGTCACGATCGGAGACGATCGTCTTCGGTACCCCATGGTACCGGATGTGCTCTGTGGTGAATACCTCAGCTAGTTTGGACACCTTCCATGTGTCCTTGATGGGTATGAACCTGGCTGTCTTGGTTAACCTATCGACTATCGCCCATATTGTATTCAGTCCACCTCTAGCGGGAGGGATGCCTACCACAAAATCTATGTTGATGTTGTCAAACTTCCAGCACAGTACGGGTAATGAGTGAATCTGGCCTCCTGGTCGACGATGCTCAAACTTCACCTTCTGGCAGGTGAGGCAACGGGAGACGAAGTCTACTACATCCCTCTTCATCCCTCTCACCAGAATAACTGCTTCAAATCCTTGTACATCTTGGTGGCTCCAGGGTGTACGAACAATGTAGAGGAGTGAGCTTCAGAGAGGATCCTGGTATGAAGTTCTGTCGCATCCTGAGGAACGCAGAGTCTGCCTCTGACTCGAAGGTGTCCCTCGTTGTCTAGCTCGTAGTCATACTTCAGACCATCAGTCAAACCATCTGCTAACTTCTGCCTGACGCCCTGTAGATACACATCACTGTCCTGGCTGCATATACCTCCTCGGCTATCGTGGTCATCTCTATCAAAGAAAGGAGTGAATATGCTATTCTGCTCAGAGTGTCTACCACGACATTCCCTTTACCTTCAGTGTACTGGAGGTTGATGTCGTAATCGGCTAGTAGCTCTACCCATCGTCGCTGTCTCAGGTTCAGCTCCTTCTGGGTCCAGATGTATTTCAGACTCTTGTGGTCTGTCATAATCTGGATTGTGGCTCCATACAGGTAGTGTCGCCAGATCTTCAAAGCGAATACTATGGCGAGGAGCTGAGGTCGTGTGTGGGATAATTTTCTTCGTGCTTCTTCAGCTGTCGGGAAGCGTAAGCTACAACTCTACCATTCTGCATCAGTACCCCACCGATCCTTCTGCCTGAAGCATCACAATAAACCTCAAATCCCTCATTCCCTTCAGGGATTACCAGCACTAGAGCTGTGGTCAGGGCGTCCTTCAGCGCCTGAAAGGAGACCTCGCAGGCCTCTGTCCATACAAAGGCTATCTTTCTTCATCAGAGAGGTTAAGGGCTTGGCTAGCCTGGAGAAATCCTTCACGAAGCGTCTGTAGTAGCCAGCCAACCCAAGGAAACTCCGAATCTCTGTCACTGTGTGGGGTCTGTGCCAGCTCTTCACGCCTCAATCTTAGCTGGATCTACTGAAACTCCCTTAGCTGAGATCACATGACCAAGAAATGACACCTTGTTCCAGCCAGAATTCACACTTGTTCAACTTTGCATAAAGTTACCTCTTTCTCAGAGTCTCAAGACTGTCCTCAAATGCTTATGTTCCTCTCTGCTCTTGGAGAAGATCAAAATGTCGTCTATGAATACGACCACTGACTTGTCTAGCTGGGCTTGGAAGACTCTCTACATCAGGTTCATGAATCTCGCTGGTGCGTTGGTCAGTCCAAACGGCATCACTGTGAACTCGTAGTGGTCGTATCTGGTCCGAAATGTTGTCTTCTCTATATCTATTCAGCTACGCGATCTGATGATATCCGGAATGCAGATCAATCTTGGAGAACACTTTTGCTCCCTTCACTGGTCAAATAGGTCATCGATCCTAGGGCAGTGGGTACTTGTGTTCTTGATCGTGACGTTGATCAGCTCCATGTAGTCGATACAGAGTCTCATGCTTCGTCCTTCTTCTTGACGAACAGCACTGGAGCGCCCCAAGGTGAGACACTGGGTCTGATGAAACCCTTGTTAGTAGCTCCTGTAGTTGTTTCTTCAGTTCAACCATCTCTGCAACGCCCATCCGGTAGGAGCCTTGGCAATCGGTCCCGTGCCAGGTATGAGGTCGATGGTGAACTCAACCTCTCTCAGTGGTGGCAGTCCAGGTAGCTCCTCTGGAAAAACATCGGGGTACTCCGACACAATGGGAATGTCACTCCTGAACTTTGGATCCGTCCTCAGATCCTAGGCATAACAGTAGTAGGCGGTAGTGCCCTTGGACACCTCTTTCATCAATGATAACGCCAATACAACCTTCACATTGCTGCTTAGCTGCATTTGGTATATACTACTGATGACTCCTGTAGCTGACTTCAAGAGGAGCAATGCTCTACACGTGTAGTCTGCTGCTCTACCGTTTTAGCGTGTCCATGCCCACAATTAGGTCGAATCCCATAACAGGGACAGCAATAACATCAAGAAGAAAGTCTGCTCCCTTGATGTGTATGTTCAAGTCTTTGCATTGACTTACTGCACTTGATTAACTCTCTGGGTGGCAAATAAGACTAAGCAGTCATGCATATCCGTTAGGGGCATCTATCTTAGCATGAAATGTTTGGGATATTGAATAGGAGCTCCAGAATCAACAAACAGTGGCCTCCACTCCATTAATTAAGAACGTGCCGTGATGACCATCCCATTGCTCTTTGCTTGAGCTTGTTCAACACATTCCAGCCTAATCCCTGAGTTTTCAACCTCTACAACGAAGCAACAAATTCATAAGATTTTTCATTCTTATTGAAAGCTTCATGAGCACTTAAAGATTACAATGATGAAATGTAAAATACATGGCTAGATCTGTCTAAAGGTTAGGTTAAACGCCAGGTTTCAGGTGGGTCTGGTATGATGGTGTGGGGCTGTGTTGGGCTTGATCTCTTCACTCCATGGTAGATAAGTCTAGCTGCTCCTCCACAATATCAGCACATCACCTGACTTCAGGAGGATTTTGGTAGCAAGGTCCATTCTCTTCTAGACACCAAATAGAATTCCGCGTCGTCTCCAAGTGATATGGACACCACTGGAACTCCTCCGATGATGAACTCTAGGGATTCGTCTTTGTCTTGATGCATCCCTAGCTTACCATCTTTTCCATAGAAGTTGATGATGCACACGTCTGAGGTTAGGTCGGGGACGGGCTCATCCTCCAAGTCTTGTGCTACCTTAACTGCAGCTCCAATGATGGTCTGCACCTCTTCATAGCTCTTGGTGGCGTGGTGCCATTTCTTACCTAGGCACATGATCTTCACCTTCATAGTTGAACCGTTCTTGAAGGTAGAGGTGTAAAGTTTCCTCCTTTCACACCTAACTCCCTGATCTTGAGGATCAAAGCATATGGACTGCTGGGTCAGGTACTCGTAGTAAGATCATCCCGGTCTCAATATCTTACACTTCTCTGGTGGGTGTGGTTTGGCTTCAAAGGGAATGGTGGTGTGGAAATAGGCAATATAAGAAAGCAAATATCGAAAGCTGAATGAAAACAATGATTGTTATTAAACAGTTTAAGATAAGGTTCACAGCTAGGCAATGAAAGCACGACAAAAGAGGGATTTATAGTTCATCCCTTTTACAAAAGAAGAAAACTAGCTAATGGAATGGAAAGAAAGTGAAAATCTAAGCTTCTTCGATAGGAAGGTAGTCCTCACCAGGTGAACTCGGGTCATCACTTGCTGCTTCGACACGGTCCATCAGGTTGAGAGTCGGTGCTTTGTCTGGTCTCTGAGGGTAGTTCTGTCCCAGCCTCTGTGGATAGTTCTGGGCAGGGCGGTTGGTAGATGGACCAGCACCTACTGTGTCACCTCTACCTCCTCCTCCAGTAGTATTAGTAGCTGGGCTCTAGTCGCTGTCCCGTGTGTGGCTTGTAGCTCTTGGAATCCGGGTTCGTGAAGCATTCGAACATTTGTGCCCCTTCCTGCCGCAGTAGTGGCAAGTCCAAGGGTTCTATCACACTCCTTGCTTGGGTGGTCCTGCTTGCACTTCTTACAGAAATATTCCTCACGGGTCTGTCTCCCCTGGGTGGCTCGTAGCGAAGTGGCTTGGCATCAGCATGAGAAGAAACAATAGCTTTATCATTTCCTCCCTTGAAAAATCTTCCCCTCTTTTCATTATTCTGAGATGGACCTCTTCCATTTCCTCCTCCACCATCATTCCCCTCTTGCCTAACACCGAATCCTGATAAGCAATGGTGGTTTCGCAGTCATCGCATCGTCAGCAAGTTCCTGCAATCATTCCTCTAGTGGAACCTATCATAGTCATGATGCTGAAGTTTAAGCCGGTATGGAATTTGTCCACTAAGTACCTCGGAGCTTAAACTCCCTCTCCAATGATAGCAAGCAACTCCACAAATTTGTTATAGTACTCAGTAACAGATGAAGTCCCTTGCTTCAGCTCAAATTCACTTCTCATCCTCTTCTGTAGATAGGATGGATAAAACTTAGCTCTCAGGGCCACTAGGAATGCTTGGAAATCAAAGTTCGTCTGGGTAGTCAGCTCGGCTCTAGCGGTCTGCCACCATCGATGACGGGTCATTGGAGAAAGTAGGCCGCTATGTCCCTTGGCGATCTGCTAGGACATGTAGAAAGGTGAAAGCTTTCTAAATCTTGTCGATGTATTTCTCCAAAGCCTTCGGTACTGGCTGGCCTTCGTAGACTGGGGGGCGAAGATCGTTGACCGTTTTCAGCCAGTTGAACTCCCGGGGGTTGTTGACCGGTGGTAGTGGTGGTGGCTGTGGAATCTGCTGAGCGATAGCTGCTGTAACAATCTGAGCAATCACCTCCGGTGTAACAGCGTCGAGTCCATAGCCTCCTGGGGGACCCCCTCCTCTTCCTCCCCTTCGAGCCATATAACTGGGTAATGGAATTTAAGTGTTACTCGAGAGTTGCCTGTCAAGTCTAAAAGTTAAGTAGTAGAGTTGTGAAGTATTATAACGTCCTAAGGACGATGCATAGATAAGTGTTCATGAGTACGTGAAGTAATGTAAAAGTAAGTAAAGTGAAGTATGGGGTAACGGTAACGTGCCTTTCTGGAATCCTCACTTCCCAATGCTACCCCAAATTCCCAGTTTTAGTGTGCGCCTATAAAATATCTAATGGCGTTTACAGATCATCGGGCACAAACACCTGGTATAAAAACCTCACTCGATTACATCAATTAAAATTGTCTAAGCTACGGTCTGAACTCGAGAAGTATAAGCATTAAATAAACAATAAGTAAAATAAATAACTCTCAACTAATCTCGACCTATCTCTCAGTCACTGTGGTCACCTGCAATCAGTGTGTACCTGCCATGATGAAACCAAAGCAGCTCTCCCCGGAAGGGCGAGTCAGTTCCCTGGAATGGAACTGGTACGATTCTCTAAAATAGTAAATTAAAACATAACCCTTAAAATAAAGTAGTAACTTGAAATCAAACTCTTAAAAGTAAAATCGGGTAATAGGGCACTTCAAAAATCAAGTCATAGAGAAAGAGAACAAGTCGAAGATAGAGATAAATACTTTAAAACCAAGTCAATCATCACTTAAGAAGTCACGCTGTAAAGTTAATAAGCATTCATTATTAATGTTAGATCCTGTTCCAGTTAAGAGGAGAAAGACTCAGGTAGTAACGAAGGACTATGAATGATAAGGATACCCATAACCCATGGAAGACTGTTTATGTCACCACCATCCCAGAAAGTTGATTCCCATAGACAACATACTCAAGAGTGGAATAGAAACAAAGGGAGAGATGACCCCACCGTCAGTCAGTTGTCCACATGGATGAGGTAAAGCAGACCTCCGCTGCCACCGACCCGTGCTCGGTCATCGGTGAAAGTGTGTGCACCACTTAATAAAAAGACTCCATACTCAAGAAGGCTGACCAAAGACTCGACTCATAGATGAAAAAGTACCCAGTCAAAGGAAGAATTTACCAAGATTTGACATTTTTCCGTAACCATGCAAATTACAAATCCAAGGCTCAGTTAGTCACATCAAGCTGGGTTAGTCACACAAGTAGTTTTCTTTTTGAAATTAATTTTAAGCTCAGTTAGCGTTTTCAAAAATGTTTCCTTAAGTCTGTTAGTAGAAACAACTGAGTACGAGAAATCGTACCTGGTATGATAAGCAGTAACCAAACTTGAGTGTGTGATCTTCCACTAACACCCTATAATTAAGGTATTTCATGCATTGATTAGCCAAGGAACTTATAATGCTAAACGTCTTTATTCTTAATGGTTTGTAGCTTTTGGTTTACAGTTATTCTCTCATAAGGATTTGGGCTACGTCTTGTTAATTAAATTTTCATTAGGCCCATTTCATTCATCTGGAATGATTTAGGGTTTTATCCTTAAAGTGGCCAAGCTCCCGTTGAATTGCTTAAGTGGGCTTTTGGAGTTTTCTTTGGGCTTAGGCCCTAGGTTAACCCAAGTCTGAGTTACGTTTTTGCCAACTGATTAAATTTCTAAAAATGGTTTTCGCGGGCTTTCAAACGCGCAACCTTGATTTAGTTCTGGTTTGACTTGACCATCTAAGCTATTGAACTTGCATTCTTAAGTGTACATTTAATTTCATTACATCTTCTTATCTGAAATACCCCTAAATTAATTTAAATTATTTAGGGGATTTCTTTTATTAAATATAAATATTATATGGAATTGTGAAATTTATTTAGGGGTTTTCTCCTATTTAACCCTAATTATTATATATTATTATAGTATTATGAATTTAATAATAAGATTTATAAGTCAATAAATCTTAGGAAAATTTATAAACACTCCAACTATATTATAAAGATTTTAGGAAGTGTTGGAACATTGTTTTGAAACATAAAAGTCAAATAAAATTCTAGAAACCTTAAAGCTTATTAAGTCTGCTAGGGTTGACTTTTTGAGAATGGTCAAACTATTTTGCCTAAAGGGAAGTATTAACTAGATATTTTTTTGGTATGTACACCTTATACTACGATACTTACGTATTATCTATAGGTTATGGAAAACCATGAAGATCGATAAAAAGAACGTCAAAAACGGATCATCCTAGCCAAAGTTATGATCAAATGAAGTTTAGAGCCAAATTTTGATTAAGGGCTGACGTGGCATGGCCAGCTGACTCATCGCCGCCTCGGTAATCGCGCCCCAACACTTAGACAGATTTATCTCCATATTCCGGAACAGAAAATCAGGTTTTGCCCTATCTTGTGACCTTCATAACTTTCTCATCTTAAGGAATTTTTGAGTGCCGTCTTCTTTTTGCCTTCTCCTACATTCCCTCTAAACAACCATAACTCACACAAACCCTAACTCGTTCTAGATCAACCGGAAATCTGAGCCAAAGTCCACCCTGCAAAAACCGAAACTGTAGTTCCAGTTTTTCCCTTCGAACAAGTAACTTCGATCAGCCATACTTCTTTCGTTTCTCATCCAAATTTCATGTTCTTTAGCTCTTTTTGAAGAGCTCTAATTCCTATAAAACTTTCATGTTGATGGCCTAAGCCATTCCCAACCGTTGGAAGAACAAGGCGTCTAAAGTCTCGGTTTCGCCATCACATAAAATCACAGTTTTCTTTCCAGAAAACGCAAGGTAAACTCGCAACTTCTATCCTCGATTTCTTTCTGTGTGTTGCGAGTTAGGATTAGTTCTTGTTATCAATACGTAGATCTAAGTTTACTCTTTCGATTGAGCCCTTACACATAGCCTAACTCGATTTGTACTGCAAGTTATAGGTACTCAAAGTAGGCTTCGTGAACTACTCGAAAGTTCGAGTTTTCCAGATTTCCCGAAATCGAATCCCTCCATTTTTGCAGCTCCGGTGAGTTTCCGATCAAATTGCTCCGATATTGCTATTCGTAGTCATGTTACCGGCCTAACCCATGTCTCAATTTAATCAATTACGTGTTAGATTAGGAGAATTTGTTGGATTTGTTTTCGAATCGTATCTGTATCCAATATGAACCCTAACCTCGAACTGAATTCAAAATCCACTGAATACTGCATTATAATTGGGGAAATTAGCATCATTAGAACCGAAATTTGATTTCGAAACTATAGAAACAAGAATCATTCGATTTGGTTCTGTAGATTGTGAGGAATAGGCGAATTAGTACTCGAATCGGGTTTAGGGATAGCTGAAAACTCGACGATTCTCGGCCGTCCGATCGTAGTTAAAAGAAACGGACGGCCGAGATTAAAACGTTTCAGTTTAAGTTTATTAAAGTTTTTATAAATTTCAGTAAATAACCCTAACTTGTTGAATTAATTTAAATACCTTCCCGAATGTATTTTGACTTGAAATTTTAACCATAGATTCCTTATTTTATCTAGTTTATTTTGATATAATTAATATGGTTTGGAGTTTTAAACGTAAGTTATGATTTTTGCAAGTTACGGGTTTTCTGGAATTATTTGGCTAAATTAAAATATTCTTATGAAATAAAAATTTTATAATATGTCTAAATATTATAGTTACTGTATGTTAAATTTGGGAATTTTTGGGCAATGGTAAAAGGTTTTAAAAATTGTGTTTATGAGGTTTTCATAAGAATAACTTATAATATAAGGTTTTTAATGTAACCAAAATTAAAGTATGGTTTTGTTAATTAACTTTTAAGCTGGGGAAAATAAGGGAAACTAAATTAACATTTTATAACAGTAAGTTTTAAATGTTTTGGTATTAGCTTTTAAGAGAAGTGAAATTATTTACATATATGTATATAAACTTATTTAAGTAGAAACTTATATGAATCAAGGAATTTAATTATCCTACATTTTATTTATTATATTATATGGGGAGTTAATATTTTTAATTGAACTAAGGAATAAAATATATTATTTTACGCATTTATAAAAAGGGAATTAAAGCAGTAAATTAGAGTAAAACAAGGAACTAATAATTAACACTTATAATAACTAAATAATATAAGAGCTGGAATCCTAAGACATAGTAAAAGAAATACTTTTTGAAGCATAGTTGGGATATAGTTTAAGGTTGTAGTAATAAGATAGTTTAAATATAATAAGTTACATAGGGAATGCCTTAGTTAAATTCTAATACGGGTATACTTACATGTATTAAATAAATTAAGGAAACACTTTATTTTATAAACCATAAGTCGGTTGTGTTAAGCCTAGAAGTTATTAAACATAAATAAATACAGTAAAATTTCCAAAAAATGTTATGGATAAATTTTAATACATAAAGATATATATAATATATATATATATAAATACATTAGAATATTGAGGGAAATAATTTCCTTGTGATAGTTATAATAGGTAGATTATATATATATATTAAATCTTAGGTTTTAATCGGTGTGTATTAAATAGTCACTATTGACTTACGGGTTTAATTACACAACATAATTGTAACACGGTCTTGGGCTAACCTACTAAGCCCAAGTCTATGAACTCCAAAAGCCCATTTAAACAATTCAAAGAGAGTTTGGGCCACTCTCTGGAATAAATTCTAAATCATTCCAAACTAAACGAAATGGGCCTAACAAAGGATTTAGTTAACAAGTCAAGCCCAAACCTTTGTAAGAGAATAATGATAAACCTGGAACTATTAATGAGCAGGAAAGGAGGGTTGTTTAGTTTATAAGTCCCTTAACTAATTGACACTTGGAACACCTTAATTATAGGTTACTATTGGGGAATCACTTATTCGAGTTAGTTATTGTTCTTCACATACCAGGTACGATTTCTCGTACTCCTATATTTTTGCTGTTGACTTGAGAAATGTTTTGGAAAACGCTAATGACTTAAGAGGAATTTCTAAAAGGAAATGGTTATGACTAACTCAGCTTGTGTGACTAACTGAGCCTTGAATGTGAAACTCACTTGGGTTTGGTTCCTTCTCTTTGGTTGTTCCATTACACATTGACTGCCTAGGGTTTACGCTTCTGCACTCTGTAGGACTGAGTGTTTTGGTATTGCTCTGGGTAGTTAGTGATCTGGTGGGAATTTGGAAAAATGTCAATCTTGGAAATTCTTCTTTTGACTCTGGATATCGTTTCATCCATGAGCTGGTTCTTGAGGTTTCGACGTGCGCGTGTCTTCAGTGATAGACAGTGAGGGGCTGTATATCCCCTGTCCCAACAAGAGACATGATAGACAGTGAGGGGCTGTATATCCCCTGTCCCAACAAGGGACGTGGTAGACAGTGAGGGACTGTATATCCCCTGTCCCAAAAAGGGACATGATAGACAGTGAGGGGCTGTATATCCCCTATCCTAAAAGGACGTACTTGGCGGTGGGGGCCATCTCTCCCAGTTGAATTATTCCATTCTTGAGTTATTGGTTCTTGGATCTATCTTATTATTCCTAGTCCTTTGTGACTATTTGAGTCTTTCTACTCCTAACGGGAATTGGGTTTAACTAAGGAAATGGATGTTCACTAACACATGATGTGATTTTGTTTCACTAACTTTATCTTTCTGTTATTTATCTTTATTCTTAATTTGTTATCTTGGTGTGAAGATTTGTGAAGTGCCTTGTTCCTCTGTGTGGTTTAAGTGTTTATTTTCCTGCTATTAATTATTTAAGAATTGTATTATAAGTTTGTTCTTGGAGGACCGTACCAGTTCCATTCCAGGGAACTGACCCACCCCTCTTGGGGTGGGCTGCTTGGTTTTATCTTGCAGGTACGAGTTAATTTACAGGTGGCCACGAAGAGAAAGAGTGATTGGGATGGGATTAGGCTTGAGAGTTTATGTGTTAATTTCTGTTTTTCTGTTAAGTTTTCTTGAGGTTCAGGCCGTGACAGTTGTAATCATTAAGTTGTATTTTGGTGAGGTTTTGTTAGACATGGATTAGTAGGATGTATCTAGGTTACACATATGTACGTTTTTAGTGTTGTAATCTAGGTCTTATATTGTATCTTTTCTATCCGTTGTCTGTTACTTGGGCATGGGCATATAAAAGCCCAGCCCACTCTTTCTCTTTATCGCTTAGAAACTAAGTTGCGCAACAGTTAAGGGCCTTTGACCCTCTCTGTAATATCGATGACCAAAGTCGTCTTCTTCACAAGATCAAGAAATAATACAGCAGATGTTTCCATTCGATAAACTCTGTCATGGTATCAAGAGCAATTTAAGATCCCCCAACAAAGAACAATGAGTGAAACCGGAGACAAAAACGCCGTAGGCAAGACCAACACCATCGATCAAAATGATCCACTCTACGTCGCCTCCACCGAACAGACGGGACTACCTCTGGCTCCCAAGTTTACCGGCAAAGGCTTCTTAGCCTGGAAGTGGACGATGCAAGAGGTTCTTACGGCGAAGAACAAATTCGGTTTTATAGATGGCACCGTCACCCAACCAGATAGCAAAGATGCGCTCCGGACCGCTGCGTGGAAGCGAGCAAACTCCCTTGTAACCACATGGATAATCTCTTCATTAGCTCCCAACATTGCTCGGAGCGTGATGTATACGAGCAGTCCAAAATTGATTTGGGAATGGTTATGCAAGCGATTCGAGAAAAAGAATTACGCCACCTTGCAAAACATCAAGACCCAAATCGTAAACCTAAAACAAGGAGAAGAATCGATTACCGAATATTTCATGAGGTCGAGGGAAGTGTGGGCTCAGTACGATCTTGCAAGACCAATCGACGAATGCAGTTGTTGTTCTTCTTGCAAATCCACCGAAAATCAAACGAAGCGACGGGCTGAGGAAGAGACCATCCACTTTCTGATGGGATTGAGCCGCTCTTACGCTCAATTGCGAGGGCAGATTTTAGCTATGAGCGAACTTCCCACACTTGAAGAAATATTTGCTCTCATCGTCCAAGAAGAGGAGACAAGAGAGAATCTCGACACGCGAGGCGAATCAGACCAATCCGTCGCTTTAATCGCGAAAGTTGAGGGAAACGGGACCTTCAACAACAAGAAGAACCCTAATTACTCTCCCAACTCTAGAAACTCAAACAAAAGAAGCCAGAGCAAACCCGTCGCTACCACCAAGAGGGATTCGCAAAAATGTTCAAACTGTGGAAAACTGGGCCACAATCGGAATGATTGTTGGTGGCTGGTTGGTTTCCCCACCGACAATTCGAGAAAAACAAAGGAGACCAGAATTAGTTTGGTGATCTCAGAACAAACCAAAGGCGTCGCCAATGGAGATGATGCAGTACAAGAATCCCCCGTGAAAGGTTTTAGTCCAGACCAACTTCAGCAGCTAGTCTCGTACCTTCAACTGCAGAAGGACGGATCTGGAACATCCCAACAGACCAATTTCGGTGAGTTTGCAGGTAAGCCTGAAAACCCTAATACCACATTACCATGTTTAACGCGTAGTGTAAACTGTGATGCATAATTTTCAATGCTTGCCTGGAAAACTCAATGCCGCATTACCATGTTTGGTGAGTAACACTAATTCTGTAATGCATGATCTCAAGAACTTGTGGATTTTAGATTCTGGTGCCACTGAACATGTCAGTGGCAATAAACTTCTGCTTTCAAACTGTGTTAATTTAGAAACGAAGAGGGAAATCACTCTTCCAGATGGAAACAAAAGGAATGTCCTCTCTGTTGCACATCTTTCCTTATATAATGTTGTCTGTTTGAGGAACATAATGTTTGTTCCTTCATTCTTATTTAACATTATATCAGTGTCTAGATTAGTGGAAGATTTACATGTAACTGTAATCTTCAAGGACAATGCTTGTTTCTTGCAGGACTGTAAGAGTGACCTTACAAGAGAAATAGGAAGACAAATCTGTGGCTTATATGTTGTAGATATAGGATTTCTATATGATTTCATTTCTTGCAGAAACCGATTGTTGGCTGGCTGTGTAAACACTTGTATAAACTCTTTTGATGTGAATAATGAAAAGGACTTATTACTGTGGCATGATAGGCTAGGCCACATATCTTTACAAAGAATGAGAAAATTAATGAAGGTTCATATTCCAAAACAACTTGAAAAGGCTATTCTTCCATGTACTATATGCTATAAGGCAAAGGCTAAGCGGCACAAATTTCCTCTCTCTGAGATTAAAACTAGTCAACCGTTTGATCTGATTCATATAGACATTTGTGGCCCAATAAGAACTCAAACTCTAGAAGGCCACAAATATTTCTTAACCTTAGTTGATGACTACACTAGAGCAACTTGGGTGGTCCTCCTAAGGTCCAAATCAGAGGCTATGGAAAAGATCAAACATTTTGTCAAAATGGTAGAAAGGCAGATGAGTAAACAAATAAAGACAATTCGAAGTGACAATGCTTATGAATTAGGGAAATTAAGAGAAGGAACCGAATTTTTTGCCCAAAATGGAATAATACACCAAACAAGCTGTCCCCACACTCCCCAACAAAACGGGGTGGTTGAGAGAAAACAAGGAAACCTTATGGAACTCACTAGGGCCCTCCTTTTCCAATCAGGATTAGAAAAACACTTCTGGGGACATTGTTTACCACATGCCGCATACTTAACAAATAGGATGCCCACCAAGGCCATTCAAAACTCGACTCCTTTTCAAAGACTATACGAAAACACACCAAATTATAATGAGATTAGGAGTTTCGGCTGTTTGTGCTACATGACTAATGTCGACCCCACCAGAGGCAAGCTCGATCCTAGATCTTCTGCTTGTGTCTACATTGGCATACCCAAAGAGACCAAAGGCCACAAAGTCCTTGTCCTCGAAACCAAGGAGCTGAAAGTCACACGTGACTTAACCTTTTTTGAAGACATTTATCCCTTAACCGATGAGAAATGGACCGAAACCACAAAAACCAGCCAACATGAACCAGATTTCCTCTTCCCTCCCCCCAATATCACCGTTGAGGATGACTCTTGTACGTCGCAGGTTTCTGAGGCAAGAGAAGAGCCTCATCCTCACAATCCTATCACAGAACCAATCACAAATCCAGATATAGAAACACATAGCACCACCACACAACTTGAGATTCCTAGAAGATCAACAAGGACACACAAGCTTCCCTCACGATATGATGACTACATCATGACCTCCAGCATGGATGACAACGATCCCTTCTCGGTCATTCTAGCCCAAAGGCTTGACAACACCAATATAGATTTCATCCATCAAACCCACTTGAACACCCTCACTGACTACACACCTTACACCACCATTCTCTCTTGCTCCCTTCATCAAAGCACAAACAAATTATTAGATCATCTCCATAACCTGAAGGAGCCTACAAGCTACAAACAAGCCAGCAGGAACCCAAATTGGGTTAAGGCCATGTCCGAAGAGTTCAATGCTCTTCGTCATACAAAAACTTGGACTATTGTAGACCTTCCCAAAGGTAAACGACCCATTAGTTGTAAATGGGTCTACAAGATCAAACTCAAAGCCAATGGAGACATCGAAAGATACAAAGCCCGCTTAGTCGTGAGAGGATTTACCCAAAAACACGGTCTTGACTACGAGGAAACTTTTTCCCCTGTAGTCAAGTTGACTACAGTTCGAGCCCTCATCATTACCGCCATAAAGAATGGATGGATTCTAGACCAACTAGACGTCAACAATGCCTTTCTCCATGGAGACCTCCATGAGGACGTCTACATGAACATACCCGAAGGTTTAAAAGTCCATGGACAAAACAAGGTGTGTAAGCTTCACAAGTCTCTATACGGTTTAAAGCAAGCCTCCCGCCAATGGTACGAGAGACTTGCCAATTTCCTAAAAGGTCTTGGATTCCACCACTCCCAAAACGATCACTCCCTTTTCGTCAAACGACACAAAAACAACATTACCTTATTAGGTGTCTATGTAGACGACATCCTAGTGGTTGGAAACAACATCAAGGAGGTAAAATTCCTAAAGAGACAACTTGACAAGGAATTCAAAATAAAGGACCTAGGAAGACTAAACTTTTTCCTCGGTATGGAATTTCTGGAAACCAACAAGGGTGTCATCATGTCACAACAAAGATACATCAATCAAATCTTACATGACTTTGACGCCCAAAACATCAAACCTTCAGCCTCACCTCTTCCGGTCAACATCAAACTTTACAAAAATAGTGGCTCCAAACTAGAAAACCCCACAACATATAGATGTCTTGTAGGAAAATTAAACTTCCTTACCAACTCTAGACCCGACATCTATTTTGCCGTCCAATTTCTTAGTCAATTCCTACAAGAACCAACTTCAGACCACCTAAAGGCTGCCTTTCACACACTTTCCTATGTTAAAGGAACATCCGGATTTGGCCTCTACTTTAACAAAGAACCCAATTTTAAACTAGAAGCCTATTGCGATTCAGATTGGGCCTCTTGCCCTAATACACGCAAATCAATATCCGGATATTACATTCTTCTAGGTGGTTCCCCCTTAAGTTGGAAGTCTAAGAAACAAACCACGGTCTCCCTATCCTCTGCCGAGGCAGAATACCGGGCAATGCGGTAAGTTACGGGAGAGCTAAGTTGGCTAAGTAGGCTCTTGCACGAGATTGGCATCAAGGACATCACACCTGTTCCCCTAAAGTGTGATAACTTAGCAGCTATACACATAGCTAGAAACCCTGTGTCACACGAACGCACAAAACACATCGAACTAGATTGCCATTTTGTGCGTGAAAAACTGCAGGCCGGCCTCATGCAAGTGCAGTATGTTCCTACCTCACACCAGCTGGCCGACGTCATGACGAAAACACTCACAGGTAAACAGTATCATAACTCTTTTCATACCTTAGGTCTGAAACATCAAGACAACGGATAGCTTCTTTCTTTCTTTTATGTCTTTTTTGCAGGAACCTATCGGTGCATCATCCCACTTCCTCCATGCGGCAAAGAGCACACCTCCCACAGCTTCCTCGGTCACCTGAAGAGTGTACTCTTTGAGGGGGGGTGTTAGACATGGATTAGTAGGATGTATCTAGGTTACACATATGTACGTTTTTAGTGTTGTAATCTAGGTCTTATATTGTATCTTTTCTATCCGTTGTCTGTTACTTGGGCATGGGCATATAAAAGCCCAGCCCACTCTTTCTCTTTATCGCTTAGAAACTAAGTTGCGCAACAGTTAAGGGCCTTTGACCCTCTCTGTAATATCGACGACCAAAGTCGTCTTCTTCACAAGATCAAGAAATAATACAACAGATGTTTCCATTCGATAAACTCTGTTAGGTTTGGTACCGGGTGTTTGGAACCCGATGGTCTGTACGCCTTTAGTATTTTATTTCCGCTATAAATATGTTAAATAGGGGTGTTACATTATCCTAGATCAAAGTTTTGTTTACTTTAAAACTCATAGGCCGCAGTTGATTTATTCATTTAATATTTGATTAAAACTCAAAGGTTCATGTCGGATATTCCCATTCACAAGTTCACTTAGGTTTTAAATCTTTGTTTGTATAGGTTTAGTTTAACTTATTAATTTCTTCATATTATATTTTCTATAAGGTATTTTACTTCTTTCATTTATTGTTTTGTTATCTATATATTAGGATTTATTTAAGACATTCTTTACGTAGCTTTATTGTATTTAATTATTCCTATTAACTTGTACACACATCTACATCCAATATATGATTTATAACATAAGGTATTTTTCTTAGTTCCAATTTAGTATATTAACTACTATAGTATATAGTTAACATAAAAGTAGGTAAATAATTCCTTGATTTAACCTAAGATAATCTTTTATTTCTTTATTTCTCTATTTCCACCCAAAAGTTTATAGCCTAAGATATTTGTCAACATTCTGTATTAAATGTTAGTTTAGCCTTCTCATATTATTTTCAGCCTATAAAGTTTATTATCCAACTATACTTTAATTTTCATTACATTAAAACCATAAATTATAAGATATCTTATGAAAATTCAGAAATACAATTATTAAACCTATTTCCTCCTACCTAAAAAGTCTCAAATTCAATATACAGTAACTATGATATTTTAGACATATTATAAAAAATATATTTCATAAAAATCTCTTTGTTAATTATCTAAATAAATCCATAATACTCAGAACTTACAAAAATTATAACTTACGCTTAAAAACTCAAAACCTATATTAATTTACATGAAAATAAACTAGATTTTACTAGGAATCTATGGCTAAAATTTTGTGTCAAAATACATTAGGGAAGGTCATTAAATAAATCTAGCAAGTTAGGGTATTATTCTGTAATTTATATTGACTTAAACATTACTAATCCTCTACGTCATAATCTCGGCCGTTCATTTCCATTAACTACGATCGGACGTTCCAAATTCTGCGAGTTCTTCATTCAACCTTAACCATGTCCCGAATGAGAATCGATCGTTTCCTCACAAACTACAGGACGGTTTTCGGTGATTCTTGTTGCGTTCCATTCCGAATTTTAATGGCGATTACAATGGTACCGGTTTCGTGATCTATAGTGCAGGGCGCTACAAAATCGAATCTGGGTTGGCTTGAACTAGGGTTCATACCAGTTTTGGTTCGAATTCGACAAATTCTCTCGACATAGTGCGTTATAGGTCAAATAAACAGGTGGGTATGATTGATAATGTAATAACGAATGGCAACATCGGTGTAATTTGATCGGAAACGTACCGGAATAGCGTCGGCAAGGAGATCTGATAAGGTTTTCTAGAAAACTATTAACTTTCCGAGCGAACAAATGTCGAACTTTGAGAATCTATAAGACACAGTGTAGATCGAGTTAGGCTATGGTTTTGAGCTTAATCAATAAAGGACATATAGCTCTATAAGATGACAGAAAGGCTTGATCTAACTCGTAATACACGCAAAGAAATATGAGTCGAAAGATTCAGGTTTATACCTTGAGTTTTCCAGAAAACTTAATATTTTATGTAAAGTTCAGGTAGGCCACTTCACGGATCAACTCGTGCCAACTGAGAGCGACTCGATCCACGAAACCTATCACAATTTAAACTAGGTGTGTAACTCTAACCCGAGTGAAAGAATCATTGAAAACCATAGACTAAGGAGAAAGTTATATATCTCACAAGATTTGGGTTTACCAAGTCGTTTCTGGAAAAAAAATTTGGGCAAGAACACCGCCAGATCGTTTTGGGGACTTTAGACGCCTAGAACTTCCAAACGATCGAGAATCAGCCTTGATTTCCTTAAGAAGAGTTGTAGGGCATTTAAAGATCTAGAAAACAAGGTATGGTACATGAATTTTCATTCACGAACGAAGAAGATAGGGTTGAGCAAAGTTTACCTCCCCTGCTGAATTTTTTGGGTTTCTGGGTTGTAGATTCTCGGGGAGGCAACTTGAGCATGATTTTGTGACGAATGTGGGGAGAATTAGGTCAAGTGAGAGTAATGGTTCGAATGTAGGGTTGTAAGAGGGTTTAATGCAAAAGACGGCTCCCAAAAATATAGAATTATGGCTGAGAAATAGGAGTCTAAAGTTTGATCATCGTTCTGAAAATTCAGTACTTATCCGATTTTGTAGAAACTGGCTTGACGCGAAATCCGAGGCGCGGGCTAGTCAGAAAACCCTAGCCACGTCGGCAAACTTCAAAATTTTGGCTCTAAACTTCCCTAGATCATATCTTGAGCTAGGATGATCCATTTTTATCGTTCTTATTATCAATCATCTTGGTTTTCCATAATATTTTTATTGATATAAGTTTCATGGGCTTGTTTGACCATTCTTAAAAAGTCAACCCTAGCAAGGCTTAAAGAGCTTTAAGGTTTCTGTGATTTTATATTGTCTTTTATGATTCAAATCAATGTTCCAAATATTTCTAAAATCTTTATAATATAATAGGAGTGTCTTGAAATTTTTCCAAGATTTATTGACCTATAAATCTTATTATTAAATTCATAATACCATATAATAATTTAGTGTTTAATAGTATTATTTAAGGTTTAGTAAAAGAAATCCCCTAAATTAATTTTGATTAATTTATGGGGTATTTTACATACTAAATCAGCTAATGTCAATAAGACAACAACATGAGTTGAATGAAGTAAGAGATTAAGTGATTATATATTTTGTATGACTATTTTTATTTAATATAATATATGCAGGTGACGGATCGGGTGAACGGGTCGGGTAGCCGGGTGGAAAACGTTCACCCGACGTGACACGCGTGTCACCCGCACTCGCTTCACCTCACCCGTCATTTTTCACCTGTTTTAATGGGGTCTTCACCCATTTTAACGTGTCGGGTGATCGGGTGGAACGGGCACCCGTTAGGAATTGTCATCCCTACCTTCACTATGACAGTAGTACATGATACTCTTCAAATCGTCATCATTCTCAATTGTTATCACTATCCATGTCATGCAATTGTCATTTACTAACTGACTCATCCAGTGTGACACTTTCACTTCATGGACGCACATGTTGATACCAAAATGATGCCCAATCTCAGCAATAAGCTGCTCGTAATTGATGTCAACATTTACTAACACGATCTTCCTCTTCCTTCCCTCATAATCTGCTTTGTTTACCCCGTACACTATATTATCATTGATATGACATAAAAAATGGATGCAATTGGCCATATACCTATTTAATAACATCATTGCACCATCACTGATTTAATCTAATATCCCAAGCATTTGGCCAATGGCAAACGGTTAATAAGTGGGAGTTATACCACCAAAAATAATGTCCAAACAATATTATCACAACATGATTGAATTATATACACAATATACTATTATAAAAACAATGCACTACAAATAATCAGTCAACATCATAATTTCACAAAACAATACAAATAATCAATTAATACTACAATTTCAAAAACACTACAAATAATCAATACATTTAATAATATTCACAAATCAAAATTTACAAGAGTTACATTTTATTTTACTTTCTTAACAACAATACCAACACACAGTATCACTAATTCATAAAATCATAACTATCCCTAATTTTCCAGCGTTAGATATTACCTCAGAAAACAGTGCAGGTGCGCTAACGAAGGTCTGGCGGTGGCTGGTGGGCGGCGGCGCACTTCTCCAGCGGCGGCAATATCTTCAGCGACTGGTGGTGGTGTTGGGGGTGATCTGAAATTGCACACTGAAGAGAGAAGTTGAGAAAGCGAAATGAGCAGAGAAAGAATGAGAAATTGTAGGGTGGGAATAAGAACTCATGAAATTGTCTTTTCAACCAATGATTTTTGTGTCTAAAAAAATTGTCCCTTGAAGAATGATTTCACAATTCGGAAACATGTAATTGTCTCTTGGGTAGACGACTTCGGAAATCATTTTCTCAAGAGACGATTTCATCTTTACTCTCGTCTGCTGACATGACAGGTCTAAAGGTGAATTCATCTTTTTAAGACAAAAACTTTCAGGACTGTTATTTTAAAAATTAATTTCAAAGGGGGCTAATACGGACAACATTTTTCATAAGAAGGTTATTTAGGATTTTCTCTGTTAAAACTATGTAGTTTTTCAAACCACGAATTAGGTTATTGTAAGTACTTACAAATCTCACGGTGGACAATGTGATTTACTCAATAAATAATACTTGCTCCTCTCACACCCGGATACCAACTAATTTTCTTTCTTTTCTTGTTAAACCGAAAAGGGTTGAAGTAAGGGTATGGAAGTCTTTTATGGCCCTCCATAAGAATACCCACGGGAAGATTTGATATAGATCTTGATCAACAGAAACATTAGAATCTAGTACGAAAACTGTCCAAAGTCTAGCGTGTTTCCATTTTCTAATCCCGATATCAAGGAGTGCGTGCAAGAAAGACAAGGAATTGTTTTCCTGTCATTTTCCATTAAAAAGGGTTCACCCTCACCTTAACCACCAAGCGTAGTTTCGTTCGTTTTTTATCTTAAGCCTAGAAAGGGGCACACAGAAGGCAATATCCCACGAAGGAGGAATAGTCTTGACCTGGAAAGGGAAAGGGAATTGACAAAAGAGCTAATTCAAGAAGAAAGTATCAAATCACGTTCTCTCTGATTAAACCGGTAACCATCCTTCCTGCAATGCCTATATATGCACAACAGATATACCCTGTTGTTCAATAAACACATATCCAGAAGCACTTGTACAGAGAAGCAACCAGCTTCCTAAGAGAAGTTGAAAGAAGAATGTCTACCAAACCCAGAGCCATCGAGAAATTTGATCCCACAACTGACTGGGCAAGAGACTAGCAGACATCTATCTTACTCCTCCCTGGTAAGTCAAGTCAAGTGGAAACTTTTCCTCACCAGTAAATTAGAAACTTATATGCTATGATATCATCTATTTCTGTTATAAAAGCTAAAGCAGTTCCCTATTTAGCAAACTGTTACTAGTTTCAGTTTTAGATTTTTCATTCATGCAGACTTCAGGAAGGAGCAGGTGAGGGTTCAACTGACACCAACTCAGGTGCTGAGAATCAGCGGAGAGCGCCCCATAGGAAACATCAAATGGAAGAGTTTTCTAAAGGAGGTTAAACTCCCAGACAACTGTGATTTCAAAGACATCTCAGCTAGGTTCGAAGGTGGGATACTTAAAATAAAAATGCCAAAAGTGATAACCCCGGCCACTCCTTCAGAACACACAAGGCAAGTTATAGAGAATTTGACAAGCCCAGATAAGCCAGGCTCCACTCTTCAAGCTCCCACAAACGCATGGCCACATGGCCCAGTAACCGAAAACACAGCAGGCATTGAGCAGGAGTCCAGAGGACTGAACAACCATGATGAACGAAAAGAGCCCGTGAAACGAAAATCAGATGATGGTGAAAGGAAGAAGTGTGTCCATGAAGCAAGCAAATGTAAGCAGATGAAAAAGAGAGATATGGTTGGAGAGAGTGAATCAAGGCAGGTTGAACGCAGTGGCGTGATTCTACAGCAGCTGATGAAGCCAGAGAACTTTAAGAAGGTGGCGGTTGTTGTTCTCTTGGTGTTGGTGCTGGTTCTTCATAATGCTTATGTGAAGAGGGTGTGCAGAGGGATGGAGCACCCGGATCTGTGAGATGAATAAAAAACATCAGCGGGCTTTTGGGATGAATGTACAGGACCGAGGAAATAAGATAAAAGAATTTAAAGGATCTAAGATCTGAAAAAAGGAAGTATTTGTTGTACGTAAAGTTTGATTCTAAGAGTTTGTATATTTTACTATTGAGTTTATGGAGCAAAATACTACTGAGTTGATTCAATAAGAACCTATGAATTAGCAGAGCAATAGGGATTGTACAAATACCCAATAATACTACTTTGCCACGAGCAGAAGCCATTGACGGAATGAGCGGTATAGAAGTTTCTAATGTATTCATGGAATAATCAGATCAACTAGATCACATTTCAGTATGCAAATCAGGAGTAATCCAATCAAACTTTTCCACTCATATTCATACTTTATCACTATCGCAACTCCGAGAAACTTGGGTGTTGACGTTGTTTTATATTAATATTAGTCAATTAACATGGAAAATCAACACCAAACGACCCAATAGGTCTTTAGCATGGATCCCACGAGTCCATGACCATAACAATGAACAATACGTGTTTCCCTTTTGCTTAGGAAAATCGAATAAACATTCAGCAACTCGCTGATCTTTGTCTACCAGCAACGCTATAACGTTCTTCCTTAGAAACAAATTGTTTAATATATAGGAACAGAGTCATACCTGATGGTAATCGATTACGTGCTGAGATCAAGCCTTTTCTTTTCTCTATAACTTGCCCCAGAAATTAACTGAAAAAAGTAGATTAGATATAACAAGGTGGGTGAGCAAAGTGGGGCATCTTTTTCTTTCATGGAAGACTGAGATTGCAGCTGGTGGACTCATGAGTAGCTATAACTTCAGAGCAACATGTTTTAAGCAATCACTGCTTGAGATCCTTGTAGCAAGTTTATTTTTCTCCTACAAACTTACAACGCTTTCATTAGGTTCAACTGCAAGTCAAAGTGTTTTTTGTAAATCTAACAACCTCTGATAAAATCAAACATTTGACAATATAATTACTCAAACTTCATCCTTTATCCGCAGAAACGTTTGCAACTGTATAGAGAACAGAGGAGAATCATTGTTTGCAACCGTATAGAGAACAGAGGAGAATCATTGTTTACATCACTCACTGAAGATTCAAAGATGATACTACAAATGCAAAATGAACACCTGAGAGATGTATTCAACAGTGTAAACCTGTATGTTTGCAGATGATGTGAAGCCTTTAACTAGATAAGATGATACAACAAAAGTTGGGTTTCAAGGCAGAAAGCAGAGCCTATTCTGCTGCATATTCCTTTACACAAACCCGTAAGGCAACAGAGGTGATTAATTTATTCAGGGTATAAACACTGCTTTTGTGTTGGGAGGGGATTAAAGGAACAAGAGGTGAAAGGGAGCGAATAATAACTATAGCTTTCAAACTTTCTAATCCTACTTTCCACCAGCAAGCTGGGACCGAACAACCTTAGCAGCAGAGACCATGTGGGTAAGAGCAGGCTTGACCTCAGTGTATTTCCGGGTCTTGAGCCCACAATCAGGGTTGACCCAGAGAATCTTGGACTCAAGCACAGAAAGCATCTTGTTGATCCGGTCGATGATCTCCCCGGAGGAAGGAATCCTGGGAGAGTGGATGTCGTAGACACCAGGTCCAATACCTGCTTCATACTTCACCCCGTCTTGGAAAATAGAAGAAGCTTCTCATCAGATCTAGAGTTCTCTAGGGTGATCACGTCGGCATCCATGTTCACGATTGATTGAATTATGTCGTTGAAATTGGAGTAGCACATGTGGGTGTGAATCTGGGTACTGTCTTGAACACCGCAGTTGGTGATCCTGAAAGAGTGAACAGCCCATTCCAAATAGAAAGCCTGCTCAGATTTCCTTAAGGGCAAGCCTTCTCTCAAAGCTGCCTCATCAATCTGAATCACACGTATTCCAGCTTTTTCAAGATCCTCAACCTCATCCTTCATAGCCAGTGCAATCTGATAGCAAGTCTCAAATCTAAAATTCAAAAAGAGAAAAAAAAGTTGCAATGATCAGAAAGCATCGCAAGTATAAAAAATAGTACAAATGGGGAAGAATTAGTTTCAAAAATTCTTGCCTGGGCTGATCGTTCCTCGCGAATGACCAGTTGAGAATAGTAACAGGTCCAGTGAGCATTCCCTTCATGGGACGCTTAGTCATACTTTGGGCCATGGTGGACCAGAAGACTGTCATGGGCTTTGGACGGCTCACATCACCATAAATGATGGGTGGTTTGACACATCGAGAGCCATAAGATTGGACCCACCCATTAACAGTAAACGCAAAACCAGAAAGTTGCTCCCCGAAGTACTCAACCATATCATTCCGCTGGTTGGGTAGAAATTTGCAAATAACATTAGTTCCAAAATTGATCAATAATGGGTTTACAGTAACTCAAACCACGCAATTCGAAAGGTATACCTCTGGCTCTCCATGGACCAGGACATCAAGACCAAGCTCTTCTTGAAGTTGAACCACCTTGCTAATTTCCTCTTTTATTGAGTGCACGTATTCACCCTCTGATATCCTTAAACAAAGAGGCATATATTATTGCAATGAACTTAGGAGTCCGACTAGAAGCTTAACAATGAGAATTCAGAGAGTAAAAAGCTCACTTGTTAGCCTTGTATTCTCGACGAATTCTTCTCAAATCCACAGTTTGAGGAAAAGAACCGCAAGTGGTCGTTGGAAGGAGTGGAAGGTTGAGCTTCTTCTTCTGAGCCTCCAATCTTGCTCTCACATCAGTAGCTCTATGATGATCAGAGCTCTTCAGAGAAACAACCTAGGAACAGGTAATACACCTTAAGAAACAGAGATATTGAAAACACATAATTATATTGGTCAAGGAATTATTGATGATGACCTACCGCTTTTTTAACAGCCTCATTTGTCACTCTTGGAGAAGATTTTCTTGAAGCAAATGCAGCAGCATTTGCAGAGAAGAAGGCCTGAGGAGAGTTGAAAATATTTAATGAGATCAAAAACTCCAGATAAAGGTGTAGACAGACAACTGATAATTATAAAAGAGCATTAATACCAGATAATAAATCTTGGGAATACAGAATAAGAAGATCCGTGAGACCATGGTAGCTAAGGAACAAGGGTAGTAGCTGAGTAGGATGCTAAAGAGATCTAAAATTTCCTAACTGCAGGCCGCTAGCTTCAACGCTCACTTGCAGTAGTAAGTAACCCATTCAGGAATTATGATTAATTCACCTTTTTCACTTCTCAGATTCGTGAACACTACAGTTACCTCATCTTTATGACCACCAAGTGCATTGGCTAAGGAAGCCACCTCCACAACTTTTTGAGCAGCAAACGCAAGCCATGACTTCAGCTCATGGTCAAGCTTAGTCTCATTGGCTAAATCAACAGCAGTGTGAAGGAGAGAGCATGATGTTGATACCACCAGTTTGTCTGACACATGACACAGACCAGCTGTTAACATAGTCAAGAACAAAAGGAGAGTTTACAGAGTACTTGTCTTCACTGTATATACCTTTCCCTACAATGCCTTCAAGACCCTGGAGGGTACTGAGGGAACCAGCAAGATCATTCGCCCAGATATTCCTTCCATCAACAACACCAGCAAAGAGATATTTTCCAGAAGGAAATCCACGCTTGATTAAATCAAGGGTTTGGGTCCCGCGGACAAAGTCAAATCCAAAACCAGTTACACCTTTCAATTGGTAAGAGTATCATATGCATCAACAGTTACATCAGCAAAGTAGGTCTCTACAAGAACGTTCAAGCCAGATAGGGATGACTCTAATTGAGAATATGCATGACTAAACGCTTGCAGTTGGTGCGAATCCAGATCCATGACAAGTTTAGGCTCATCAAACTGAATCCATGAAGCACCAGCTCCCTTGAGTTCAGACACAACTTCCCTGCATAGTATTCAATCCTAGCATATTACAAAGGAAAATGCAAGTAGAAGTGTGAATAATTGATGCATCAGAATATAAGAGTAATAGTAAGACTAAGGTTCTCACTTGTATACTGGAAGAATTTTTTCAATAAGTGAGAGAAGGGAGAATGACTTCACAACTCCCTTTTCAGGTTTTGCTAACAATAGGTATGAGACTGGCCCTATGAGGACTGGGATGGTATCAACCCCAAGCTACATCAGAAATTAAGAACACGATAAGAATTTAAGCATTGTGCAAAGCAACGAGTTGGACAAAATCGACATGTACATTATTTAAGCATCACATACAATCCACATCAGAAGTTAATGAATATGCATCTCAGAAAATAAATTTACATTTCAGTCTACAAATGATAGCTGGATCAAAGGTAAAAGATTCCGTACAGCCTTGGCCTCCTTGTATTCATCCACAGCTTTGTGAGATGCATACGTAAATTTGACTTCAGGTCCTAACTCAGGAACAATAAAGTGGCTGCACGTGAGAAATATCTATCAGTTTTGCATTTTATGGAACAAAAAACAAAACAAAAAACATCAAAAAAAGCTGAAGAAGATTCTACAGAGTCTGAGAGGAATCAGCTACTCACTAGTTGGTATCAAACCACTTGGTCATCTCCATAGCAGGAACAGAGGCATTTCCTCTAGCCATCGAAAAATATACATCAAACCCAATCTCACCACCATTCCAACCATATCTGTCAGGAACAGCTCCAAGCATAGCTGTGGCATCCAAAACCTGGTCATAGTACGAGAATGTATTGCTTGGAATGAACTTGATACCAGCATCAGCCATCTGCTTCCAGATGGATGCCCTCAGCTCAGCTGCCACCTTCTGCAAATCTTCAGCAGTGTTCTTCCCATCCCAAAAAGATTCCATGGCAAATTTGAGCTCTCTCTTAGGTCCCATGCGGGGGTACCCAATGATGTGAGACGTCATTGCCCTAACTCACCACATACACAGCCAAAGTAAAAAAATAGACCATAGAGTAACAATAAAGTTAGATCTTAAACTGAACTCAACACAGCTGTGATTGAATAGTTCTATGACTCTCCTAAATGAACAGCAATTTAGATTTGATCACGCAATAATGGTGTCTCAAATATATCTTGACATATTGAACTGTTACGATCTACTTCATTGCAGTTGTATCCGAGAGACAACAACTATGAGCTAAACACCGCACTCCCAACAATTCATTGGCACAATGGAGTCTTTCAGTTACATCAAGGTTTCCTCACGAGTCACAATTCAAGCTGCCTAACGGTTCACACAGACATTTGGATAGTGCTGTCTGGAATGTAACGGAAGAATTCTATCTCCACGGCTGTTGCCGAAAACAAGGGGAATTATGTTGAAGACGAATAAGCTGACAGGAAGGAAGCCAACAGGACCATCAAAAAAGCATGTTTATTAATTAAGCAAACGGGTAGACATTGCAAACTCTTAGTGTGTAGAGATACAAATATTATGTTTGTTGTCTCGTTTGTTATTTCTGTTTCTCTAATAACTTTGCCAGCTGTATCTACTTGACAGCTGGACTTCTAGTATGTTCCTCCCGCCTCTCTTGTACTGTTCTCTTTAAATACTTCTCCTCTGAATAATAAAACTCAAGTCCTGATGTTCATTTTCATTCCTCGTAAACTCTCGTTCTCGGTTCTCTCTTTCACCATCCAAATCCAGATCTAGATCAGGCGCATAGCACATTCACATGGTATCAGAGCACGTTACGATAATTTGATCCCTTCTTTACGTTTAATCCTTCAATGGCGGAGAATGCTGGAGTGTCGCTGGAGCAGCTGCTCGGAAGTTTCTCTGGTGCCAAGGCGAAGGAAGGAGGGATCGATCCTGCAGATCCTCTATATGTGCATACTACCGATCATCCAGGTATGATCTTGGCCCCTAAGTTTGACGGTAGCGGGTTTCAAACATGGAAAAGAACAGTTCTAATTGCCTTGATGGCGAAAAACAAGTTAGGCTTGATAGATGGTAAGATAACTAAGCCGGTTGATGAAGATGATAAAAACAAGCTTGGCTTAGATGCAATGGTCTAGTCATGTCTTGGATTCTGAATGCTTTAAGCAAAGATATCTGTGAGAGTCTGGTTTTTAGTACGACTGCGAGAGAGATGTGGGAGAGTCTCTTGGCTAGGTTCGATCAAGTTGATGGGACGCGGAGGTTCAACTTGAAGAAGGAGATCTGTGTTTTAGAACAAGGAAGTGATACAGTAAGTGTGTATTTTACCAGATTTAAAAAACTTTGGGATGAGTTGAATTCTGTCGCTAGTTCGACAGGTTGTAAGTGCTGTAAATGCGGTGAGGCTGAAAAAATGAGGAAGATGCTGGAAGAGGATAAGCTTTTCAGTTTTCTGATGGGATTGAATGATGTGTTTGTGAATATTAGAGGGAATATATTGATGATGAGTTCTCTTCCTTCCTTAGAAGTTGCTTATTCTCTAATCTTGTCTGAGGAACGACAGAGAGATAGTAACAAGAAAAGGAGGAATGAGAATGATGGCAATAGCTTTGCTAATGTAGTTGATGGAAGATCTGGTCCGCAACAGCAGTTAAAGTGGCAACAGAGAGACAAAACTAAGAAGAATAAGGATACATGTTCCTACTGTGGAAAGACAGGACATGTTGAAGAAACCTGCTATGCTAAACATGGATATCCAAATGGTTGGAGATTTGGAAAGAATAAGAAGATGGCGAATCAGATTGTTACAGAAAAGAAGGAGGACTGTTTCGAAGAAAAAAATTCAGCTTCAGGTTTTTCTCAAGAGCAGATTGATCTTCTGATTGGCTGTCTTCAGAAGATGAACAACAGTCAAGAGAATTCTCATTCCTGCAATTTTGCAGGTATGAATATTTTAGATCACAACAGTTGTTTATTCTTTTAACACTATTGTTGATAGACAGAAGGAATCTGGTGGATGGATTGTTGATACCGGAGCAACAGATCACCTCACTGGGGAAGGAAATCTTTTCCTGCATAAGGAACTTCTTCCAAATAAGCATACTGTTTCCATGCCAGATGGAAGAACTCAGAATGTTAACACCAAAGCAGACATACCTCTGGGAGAGGGGTTTCAGTTACAGGATGTTTTATATGTGCCAAGTTTCGAACACAATCTGTTATCTGTTAACAGATTTGTTAAACAGATTAAAGGAAGATTGTTGTTTGATGATCAGTCTTGTGTTTTGCAGGACCCAGCCTTGAATATTGAAAGCAAGATTGGATATGTGCAGCAAGGGCTTTACTATCTTGATATTGAAGGATTAAAGAGTTTTTTACAGAAAAGAAAACAGGTCACTCAGCAGTCTGTTTGTAATAAAGTAGAGAGGAATAAAAGTGTATATTGGCATTGTAGGCTTGGCCATGTGCCTCCTCTTAAGCTTTTACGTTTAGGACTGATTGAGAAGAATGAATTAGAAGAAAGTTTTGTTTGTGACTCCTGTAATAAGGCTAAGGGACATCGATTGCCCTTTCCTGTTTCTATAACAAGAAGTAGTGATGCTTTTGACCTTATTCATGTGGATGTTTGGGGTCCGTGTACTGAGAAAACTTATGATGGTTTTCTTTACTTTCTGAGTATTGTAGATGACAAAACCAGATGTTTGTGGGTCAGTCTCATGAAACAGAAGTCAGAAGCAACTGAGTTACTTCAGAATTTTATCAATATGACAGAAACTCAGTTTAACAAGAGGATTAAGGTTGTTCGATCTGATAACGCCTATGAGCTGGGGTCTTCCAAAGAACACGTGAGATTTTTTAAAGGAAAAGGCATAATACATCAACGCTCTTGTCCTCATTCCCCACAGCAAAACGGGGTTATTGAGAGGAAACATCGACACATACTGGAGACAGCAAGAGCTGTATTTTTTGAATCAGGCGTACCTTTGAGTTTTTGGGGAGACAGTGTTCTGTTTGCAACATGTGTTATCAATCGCACACCATCAACTGTCCTCAAAGGAAAGACACCTTTTGAAGAATTGTATGGACAGACTCCTACCTTTTCCATGATCAAGACTTTCGGCTGTTTAGCCTATGCTACCAACGTTAATCCTCATAAGAAGAAATTTGAACCTCGAGCCTACAAATGTGTTTATTTGGGTCCTAGCCTTCTTAGCAAAGGACATAAATTGCTACGTCTGGAAGATGCTAAAGTTTTTCATAGCAGGGATGTGGTATTTTTTGAAGATATTTTCCCTTATAAACAAGCTGTAGTTACTCTTACAGATCAAGAGCAGGTTGTTCCAACATCTGTTACACCTCAGTTTTTTGATGATGGTGATGATATTCCTCCTGCGACACTTGTTCTTCAACCAAGAGTCGTGCCTCAGTCTCCTGCCAATAGTGATACTTCTGTCACTACTGAGCATAATCCCCTTTCTACTGCAACAGCTGATGACGTTTCTAATGCTACAGACAGCTCAAGCAGTGAGCAATCTGATGGTGATCAGGAACAATCCAATATTGTTCCAGAACAGTCACTGCGCAGATCCACCAGGAGTTCTCGACCTCCTGCTCATCTTTCTGACTTCTTTGTTGGCCAGACTGTATCCCACAAAGGCATTTCAGATGAGTTCACTAAAGTTCTAGCAAGCAGGCTAGAAACTACCTCTGGAGGTTTCAGTGATATTTACTCACTAACAGATGTTACAAGCAACAGGAGCATTGCTTTATCTTCATCTGGTTCTTTCTGTAACATGAGTAAACTCATTGATACTCTTGTTGAACCACGGTCATTCACAGAGGCTAACAAAAGTTCTCACTGGAGGAGAGCTATGCAGGAGGAACTTACTGCTCTAGATCGCAATGGAACTTGGGAAATAACTACATTACCACAAGGAAAGAAGGCTATTACTAGCAAATGGGTTTATAAAATCAAGCTTCGGGCTGATGGGAGTCTTGAAAGGTATAAAGCACGTCTGGTTGTCAGAGGCTTCACACAGAAGTATGGAGTCGATTATACTGAAACATTTTCACCGGTTGTGAAAATGACAACTATTCGAGCCCTTCTCTCTGTTGCAGTTAAAAAACAGTGGCTTATTCACCAGCTGGATGTGAATAACGCTTTTCTTCATGGCGACTTAAATGAAGAGATTTATATGAAGCTTCCACAAGGATTAGATGCTGATTCCAGTAAAGTATGTCGCCTTAAAAGATCATTATATGGTCTCAAACAGGCGTCCCGCCAGTGGTACGCTAAGTTGACAGATTTTTTGAAGCAGCAGGGTTATTCCAGTTCTGTCAACGATTACTCTCTCTTCTCTAAGAAGACAGCTACTTCTATTGTCCATATTGGAGTATATGTGGATGATTTACTGATTTGCGGCAATGATGCCTCTGAGATTTCACGTCTCAAAGAAACTTTGGACAGCAAGTTTCGCATTAAAGACCTTGGCATTCTCCATTATTTTCTTGGGATGGAGTTTTTTTGTTCCTGAAGGGCTCATTGTTACTCAGCGTAAATATGCCAAGGATCTTTTGGAGGAATATGGTATTACTGATATGAAATCAGTGGCTAGTCCTCTCGAAGTTGGGACTAAGTTACTGATCGATTCTGGTGATCCTTTAGAAGAACCAGAAACGTACAGACGCATCATTGGGCAACTCAACTATCTTACCAATTCCAGACCAGACCTCAGTTTCTCGATTCAATTGTTGAGTCAGTTTTTGAAGGCTCCTTGCCAGAGTCATTACTCTGCGGCCATTCATGTTCTCAGATATGTGAAAGGCACTGTTACTCATGGATTATTGTTCAACAATAAGCCGGATTCGAAGCTGGTCGCTTACTGCGACTCCGATTGGGCTACATGTCCCATATCCCGCAGATCAGTAAGTGGTTTTTTCATCTTATTGGGTGGATGCCCCATTTCCTGGAAGGCTAAAAAGCAGGCGTCGGTTTCTTTGTCATCTGCTGAGGCAGAATACCGGTCTATGCGCAAAGTAACCTCTGAGCTTGCTTGGTTAACCCGTCTCCTAGCTGATATTGGCATAGACAATATCACTCCCATACCTCTTCATTGTGACAATAAATCTGCTGTGTTTATTGCCACAAACCCTGTTGCTCATGAGCGTACTAAGCATGTTGAGGTGGACTGTCACTATGTTCGTGAACAAATTCAAAGAGGATTGATCCGGGTTCAACACATTCCAAGCTCCTCTCAACTCGCTGATATGTTTACCAAGAGTCTACATGGGCAGCAATACCTTTCTCAGTTACCAAAGATGGGCATTCATTGTGTTTAAGTGTCTTTCAAGTCGGGCATTTGATTCTGGCATGCCCGTCTTGCGGGAGGGTGTAGAGATACAAATATTATGTTTGTTGTCTCGTTTGTTATTTCTGTTTCTCTAATAACTTTGCCAGCTGTATCTACTTGACAGCTGGACTTCTAGTATGTTCCTCCCGCCTCTCTTGTACTGTTCTCTTTAAATACTTCTTCTCTGAATAATAAAACTCAAGTCCTGATGTTCATTTTCCATTCCTCGTAAACTCTCGTTCTCGGTTCTCTCTTTCACCATCCAAATCCAGATCTAGATCAAGCGCATAACACATTCACATAGTGCGCCATTTTCTATCACCTTTGCAATTATGAAACCAGCCCTCCAACCCGATAACCGTACGCAGCTATAGCGAGTGCAACTTAGTTCAACTACTTGCAGACTAAAATCAGAGATAAGGATTCAAAATCGAACTTTCCCAGTGAAATAATACTTATAGCAAGTACATTTGAGATCCAAACCAAAAGCTTTAAGGACCATCCAAAACGAACTTCCCAGGACAAATTATTGAGGCTCATTTGATATCCAAACAGAAAGCATCGATCAAGAAATATCCTTAAACAAACCAAACGTCTAGTCAACGAATTAAAATAAGCAAGACGGCGGTCAGTAAAATGCTGACCATAAACACAGCAACACCGATGAGGGTGCCAGGGTGGGATATTACCTTGCGCGGATAGTGATACAGCGAAATGAGAAAGAACACTTGCTGGTGACAGCCGACGCGGGGTAAGAGAAGCGGGTAGGCCGGAGAGAGATGCAAGAAAGACAACGGGATGAAGCTGATATCGGACACAACGGCGAGATAGTGGAAGATTGGAGTATTTGGTTCATGTATGCCGTAATACGTTAAATAAACGGAATTGGATATATATAAATAAATATATGTACTCAGAACAAGAGGGAGGTCCCAATTCCCACTGCGAGAGGAGCGAGCGAAGTTTTCTTCTCTAAGTTCTGGGTTCACTCGACAACGGGAAGAACAAACCAGGGAAAAGCAAGCAAACTTGTGAAAAGCGGGTCAGTATTTTTAAACAGGCTGTTGATGGCTGCGATTGTTGATTTGGCTCTGTTGTGGTTCAGTTTGGATCAGCCTTTCTGATTAATTAAAGATTATTTGATGCTTAATTAGGTTTTTTTTCTTATAAACACGTATAGAATATTAATAGCATTAAAATAAGGAACAATAAAGACCAATGAAACATAAAAGGAAGGCATCTAGCTACCAGAACTTGTAGACTCTCAAAAAAAGGAAAATTTCATGATATACCTGAGGTTTGAGCGAATTTTACGAGATATTCCTGAGGTTCTATTTTTACTACGAGATACCCCTAAATTTTCATTCTCTTTACGAGATACCCTTGAGGTTTCATTTTCATTACGAGATACCTCGAGGTATCAATTTTAATACGGGATGCCCCTCGATTCAAATTCTGATATATATTATATTTTTCATATCCCTATTTTACCCTCGCACCGTAACCTTAGGGGTTTATGGTCACTTTTTTATAAATTTAAAAAATAAACAAAATACACAAAAATAATTAAATATCATATAAATTTTGAAATCAATTTATAAAAATGAGTATAATTGAAAAAACGAAAAACAAAAAGAAATAAATAAATGGAAATGACGAAATAACAAAAATTAAATTATTTTGAAAAATAAACATAAATTGTTAAAGTGTTACGTAGCGATGACTTAAAATCGTAAAAAAGTTATAACAATAATATGAAAAATATTAAAAGTAACAACTATATAGTACATAGAAAAACTCATTATTTAAAATTGAAAAATAAAGTATAAAAACCATAAAATATGATCATTTTTTTTGTAGTTGTTGATATCAAATAATATATTTGTTAATAAATTTTTATATTTTATAAAATTATTTAATAATTTAATATATTTAATGTAATTGCTATAACTTTTTCTATTTTAAGTCACCGCTATAATAGTTTTTAAATTATGTAACAATATATTTTTTCAAAATAAATTAATTTTTTATTGTTAGTCATTTTTATTTATTTTTTAAATTATATGATTTTGATTCTTTTTGTTTTTATAATTTTAATTTATTTTTTAAAACTGAATTCAAAATTTATGTGATCGTTAATTATTTTTTGTGTATTTTTTTTATTTTTTAAATTTATAAAAAAAATTGGCCATAAACCCTTGAGGTTACGGTGCAAGGATAAAATGGGGATATGAACATTTTAATATATGAGAAGTTGAACGGAGGGGCATCCTGTAATATAATTGAAACCTCAGGGGCATCTCGTAATGAAAATGAAACCTCAAGGGTATTCTGTAAAGAAAATGAAACCATAGGGGTATTTCGTAGTGAAAATGAAACCTCAGGGGTATCTCGTAAAATTCGCTCAAACCTCAGGGGTATATCGTGAATTTTTCCAAAAAAAACTACCAGAACTTGTTCCAATGTGCTAAATAGTAGTGTCAGTCGACAATAACCTTGTCGAAGTCGAGCTAAACTTAAGCTCAAGAACCCGTAAAAATAACTAAGATGGCGTTCGATACCGGCAATTCGTCGGTTTTCAACAATTCGTGGGCATTAATCTACCTTTTTCCTTGGATTGGCCCACTCAATTTTGTGGGCATTAATCTAAAAAGCCAGCTCTAACATAACGCAACAATACCCTGCGTTTGCTTTTTAATCTCTTTCGTCCTCACATTTGTACAACGTAAATTACTCATTTGCCCACACTTTTCATAAGTCAACGTAAAAATGTTGACTCCTTTATGCCGGAGTACCCTTCTCTTTCATCATTGTAATTTGCATTCAATTTTCTCGCAACAACCAGTGATTAGCAGTTCCTCCATCTTGTCTACTAGAATTTGGGGTAGATGACAATCGCATCAAGCAATTATTGCATTCCATTTACGCCCAACCACCAAATCAGGTTGCTTGCTTCACCTCGTCGTTCTTAAATGTCGTTGTCTGCGGAAACATTCAACCTGTGTTCTTGTAAGTTCTTCGCTTCTTTCACTATTTTTCTAATACATTTGTTGTTGGGTACGTACTGATAATATCGTTGTTTTAGATTTGTTCGTTGATACTCCTCCATTGTCGAGCTGGTACCTGTCCCGCCTGAGGTACACACACCGGTAACTAGCAACGTATTTCTGTTTCCATTTTAGGTTAAACTAATTTTATGAAAAATCAAAGAAATTACACGGTGCACTATTAGAAAAGACAGACGATAGAGAAATTAGAAAGCTTGACATACGCTCCTTGAAGATGGCATGGCGTGATCTTTGGTGATTCCTGAAACGAGGAATTGGAGAAGACGGAAGAAAAGAAACAAAAACCCGTTGCTTTGTAAGGATATAAATGCGGGGTATACCAGTCTTTTTACATAAAACGACACTTTTGTACTCATCACAGTCGTCGAACACCAACATTTGTTCTACACATTAATCTCCATGAATGGCCCATGATTCGTAGCCCATTAATCTGGACATTTATGACCTCGCATTTTACCGCTCGTAATTGAACGGGCCCTAAATAATTAACACGATAACACATAGATGAACTAGAGACCTAAAAAACTACAAGCTATGAATAAAACTAACAACTAACACTAACCGACTCAGCAGGCCACATATAACTAAAAGATAATCCTATTATCATCAAAAGCACACCAACATCCGATTCATCAACCACCACATCATCGGACACGACCTAAAAAGCCCCTAGCCCACCACCGTATCCGTCGATACCAAAGGATATCTTCAACAGCGTGCCAAAGAACAAAGCTCTCCCTTCCAAGCCAACCCCACCGACATTAATCTGGAGCAAGCAGACTTCAATTCAACAATTTCTTCATCATAAAAGCGAGATACAAGCTCCCAACCATTGACCCCTAAATCCTCCGCTTGATATCCTCATAGATGACATTGCAAATGGTGAGCTAGAGTCACCGTCCCAAGAAATAGCGGAACCAAAAAACTAGATATGACAGACAAAACAATCGAAGATAGGAATCGCTATCACGGACACGATCTTTCATTGATGAAGAAGCCTAGACAGAGGAG
>CM041778.1:207457935-207480142 GCA_023374045.1 Limonium bicolor
GCTTATGTTATGCCCGTTTCATAATAATATGCCTAACAAAACCGGAAAAACAACTTAACAGTTAACACCTCCATTTTCTTGTATATTTTCAATCAATCAAATTTAACTATCTACTCTCTATCCGTTTTCTTTTTTTTTTCGTTGAAAAAAGAATAGTCGACAGTGCTTAGTTATTTAATTATTGAAGATGAAAAACAAAAAAAGAATGAAATATAAGGCATCCACGTAAGACCGCGTCGTACCACCAATGGTAACTACTGATTTAGTAGTATTTGGGTTGATATTATGTTATCTGTCTGTCTACCTGTCGGCTTCGTCTTTTTGTTCCTACACCGCAAGCTCAGAGCTCTTCACCTCACAAAACGGATTACTTAGCAGTAGTGTTCTGTCTGTTATGTTATACCCAGAAGCTAGCTGCTGTGACCATCTTCTCTGTTCATATATACGAGTACAGCAGTAGTGCTCGGCTATATATGGAATCTCCAGCCCTGCTTCAACACACTTGACATTCTTCTGCTTCTCCATATATATTTATTCATCTATACATACATACACTGTAAGCAAAATCCTCTATCTCTAGCTCTCTCACACGCAATTAGTTAATTAGGCATTAATGGGATTGCGATAGTGACATGTTTAGTTTGCACAATCTCGCATATGGGATGTTAAATTTCCCTTCCTTTTATCCAGCCTTTCCCTGCCTACCACGATGATAGCCGGTGTTACAATTTGAAAACCTCGTCCAACAGAAGGTTAGCCAATTGGTTACTTCTTCAACGATCGAGTTTGTCATAATTTTGCAGGTTGGAGATCAACTAAATAGCAAAAACATTAAATCATAATAATAGCTACTTAAACCCATCACATACACTTCAATTCAAATGAATGCATCCCAATTTGGTAGCACCAGAAAAGATTCATCACCATCATCATCATCATCTCTACAAACAATCAATTCCAATCAACCAGTCAACACTACCTCCTGGATGGCTTTTGACCTCAAAGGCGGAGGTTCAGAGGGGATGCCGCTCATGAGTGAAGCTACCATGGCGGAGAGAGTAGCAGAGTGGGGGCTGGCAATCAGGTCTGATCAGCCGCAGTCGTCTACTGATCAAGGGAGTAGTACTATCATTACTACCACCAGTAATATACTCAGACCACGTGCAGTACCGACGCCGGATGACGGTGATGATATTCAGAGAAGCGGCGGTAATTCCCAGGTAGCATCGGTGAAGACGTCGGACGAATTTGACGGCGGTGGTGGGTCGGAAAGTACGGTAATGGCTCCTAAAGTGTCGGAGGATCTTAAAGAGGCGCTGGCCACACTTCAGCAGACATTTGTGGTGTCCGATGCAACTTTACCGGATTGTCCCATCATGTATGCCAGCAGTGGGTTCTTCACTATGACTGGATACTCATCTAACGAGATCATTGGTCGAAACTGGTATGCCCTGCTTTCTACTCGTTTTGATAATTAATCTCATTATATGTAGTAGTAGTAGTTGATGGAAAACCTTAAAATGGCACTTCGATCTATGAGTCCAATACATTAGGCCCAATTGTGTAGTGTTGTAATTAGATATTAAGCCCATGTTTTACACTACGTTGGCAGCCCTAGCGTTGTACATATAAATACCACACAATTCAATGTACAATGATGTATAGTAGTATCGTTTTCCGTGGAAGAGTAGAATGCTCTCTAGGAAATTGATTAATGCTCCAATATTGCATTCTATTGGTACAGTCGATTTCTTCAGGGTCCTGAAACGGACCAAAATGAAGTGGACAAGATTCGATCCGCTGTCCGAAACGGCAAGAGCTACTGTGGCAGATTACTCAACTACAAGAAGAATGGCACCCCTTTCTGGAATCTTCTCACCATCACTCCTATTAAAGATGATACTGGCAAGACAATCAAATTCATTGGGTGAGTTTTCCGATTTCCCATTCTATAATTTCATTCTACATGCATGCATCATATTCATGACACTTTGATTTCCAGTATGTATAATGAACTCGCTGTTCAATGGAAACATTACTCAGCCTTCCAGGATGTCTGTTGTTGGAATGTACACTGCTTGCTTCCTTGCTTATATAGTCTAATTACCAAAACACACGCGTCTGTTCGAGTTCAATTGATGGCATATTGCACGCTCCAGCTTCACTACTCATTATAATGTCTTCTTGCATCGGCGAGATGGATTTTGGTTCACTTCTTGACGTTGTTGCTACAGAATGCAGGTAGAAGTCAGTAAATACACAGAAGGCATCATCGATAAGGCCCTGCGTCCCAACGGTCTTCCCCAGTCGTTAATCCGTTATGATGGTCAGTCTTCTAAGCGGCCAATTGACAGACAAGCTTACTTTTGCTGTTTTAATTTGAAATCATCATAATGTTAGCTATCTGATGATTCAGCTCGTCAGAAGGAGAAGGCCTTGGGTTCTATGAAAGAGGTTGTTCAAACTGTCAAGGATCCACGATCTCACATAAAATCCATAAGTTATAACGAGACTGAAAGACACGAGGAGCGCAAAAATTTGGGGGCTGGTCTCCTGTCACGAGCCTCAGCTGATATTGAACGTATTGCTGTTACTCCTGTTTCTCAGTCCCCTCAAATCAATTCCAAAAACAGAGCTTCTTTGCAGAAAACAATCAAGAAACCTGGATTGGCAGGGTAAGTTTCGCTTATAAGACAAGGAAGGACACTTTTATGGAGAAGAATTTTCTTTCATTGTATGCTCTATAATGTTTACCGGTGGATGTTGCAAATTCTTTGTTGGTGATTGTGCTGAAGGTCTTTGCGCATACTCACTTGTACGGTACTTTAGCTCCTCTGCTTTGTTTGGGCCTTAAATCTGACTACTCAAAATGTCTCGCAGGCTCAATGAAAATGATGATATTCTTAAGCCAGATGTACCCGAAACGCGTGATTTTAAGAGGGTTGATAGCTGGGATCGTGCTGAAAGAGAAAAAGATGTGCGCCAAGGAATTGACCTCGCTACCACTTTGGAGAGAATTGAAAAGAATTTCGTGATTAGTGATCCTAGGCTTCCAGATTGTCCCATTGTAAGTAGATTACTGTTTGATTCTTTCTGAAGCGCAGTGAACTTTTTTGTTTTCTAGTATTTGTTTTTGAACCACACTTTTTACTAAATCTCCATGAAACTTCAAGCAAATATACACTCCAAGCACAACTTTACTACAATCTGCTTTAACTTCTATCAAACTTTCCTCAACTCTGGAAATTCCTTTTATGAATCCGTGCTCCCATTCATGTTTATCAAGCCCTGATAACCAAAATGACTTCAAAAATAATACCATCAGTATTTTACCCTTTTCATCACTTTTTTACATATCTATATTTCTGTTAAGGCTTTGGATTTTCGCAAAACTAAATTTTATGCAAATAGATTAATGAAAGACTTCTTTGTGCAGATATATGCATCTGACAGCTTCCTTGAATTGACAGAGTACAGTAGAGAGGAAATTCTAGGGAGGAATTGCAGGTGAGAAGTATATCTATATAAGTATATAGGTTGATGTTTCATTTACAGTTAAGATACATGCATTCTCACGTAGTCATGTCCAAAATCCTGACTTTACACCTGTCAGTCAGTCTATTGCTTGTACTTTTATCTTCTCTGAAACTTTCACCGTATCAAAATGCTTTTTATTGAAGATTTAATGAGGATGACATAAAGTTTTATGTCATCCTGGCATTTCTTTCTCTAAATTTGGCATTGTACAAATATTAATAAATTCATATTGGATATACAGATTCCTTCAAGGTCCAGAAACAGATCAGACCACTGTCCAGAGAATTAGAGATGCAATAAGAGAACAAAGGGAGATAACCGTACAGTTAATTAATTACACAAAGAGTGGTGAGACCCTGTATCTGTTAATTCAAATTCAGTGGTAAATAAAATGTTCACCAAATTTTCCATCTAACATTGACATTGAACGTTTTTTCTGACTGCATTGGCGTTTATTTTTCAGGGAAAAAGTTCTGGAACATGTTTCACTTGCAGCCCATGCGTGACCAAAAGGTAAGTTCTGCAGTTGATTGTAGCTTTTGATCAGCTAATTAAAAAAAATTAGATTCCCCGTAACTGGTAATTGCCTTCTCTATAATATCATAACTTATTCATCATAGGGTATTTACACTGTAGGGAGAACTTCAATATTTCATAGGTGTACAGTTGGATGGGAGTGGTCATGTTGAACCACTACGTAATCGTCTCTCGGAGAAAACAGAAGAAGAAAGCGCAAAAATTGTAAGAAAAGAAGCTCTTCATATATAACATGCAACTTTGGGGTTACATTTGATAATGGATGACTGAAAAGTTTGTAAATGAGCTATGGGATAACTGATTGAATTGCACATACCAACCTGTAGGATGTCACATCTTGAATTTCTTTTGGGCGTTTTTCATCGCTTCACGATTTAAATGAGTGTCCTCGACATTGTATCTTTCAGGTTAAAGCAACTGCCGTGAATGTGAATGAAGCTGTTCGAGAACTTCCTGATGCAAACTTGGTAAGGTACTCTTTTTTTGTAGGGCAGTCATAATCATAGCTGATGTAACATTTCACTCTGGTAGTTGTTCTAATCTGTATTACAACTGGATATGACGCGAAATGAATAGAAATATGTAAGCAGAGAGAAGGGATTTAGGGCCAGGACTATGGCTATAGAAGTATGGTCATATAGCTATTATTCAATTGGAAGAAAACACCTACATAGACTAGTAAGGCCCAACAACCTATGAAGGTTCATCCTAAAATCAATTGACATTAGGTGGAGTAACCATAGGCTATATGAACTACTTACTCACTAATCGCTATATCATTCTTTGATGTGAGTTTCTTTATCTCACCCACATTTGATCACTAACAGCCCCTTCGAGTTTATATCCTGAAGTAGTTCAGTTACGGGTGTGACTAGTGCTTTTCTCTCCATCCTTCATAGCACAACTGTACGATGACATTTGTACTTTGTGGATACCTAAGTAAACGGAGTGATTGACAACTTATAACCAAGCAGACTATTGGTTCAGTTGCTTCTTGGATTTGTTGTCTTCGGTAATATATGTGCTGCTTCTTCTGCTTCAGTTTCATGCTATCAATCGGTTACTGTGAAGTCACCATCTTGCAATATGAGAAATTTTAGTAAATGGAAATGTAGCTACTTTAAGATGAAAATCTCAATTCCTTTTTACTGTGCTATTGATCACAGAGACCAGACGACTTGTGGGAAATACATACCCGACCAGTACACGCAAAACCTCACAGAACGGGCAGTTCTTTATGGTTAGCCATACAGAAGGTGCATCCCTTGAATCCTGATCTCATACCGTAATTTGCCCTCTGGAAATTTCTTTTTGCCAATAATTACCCACTTCAAATGCAGAATTAGTGTTGCCATCTGCATTTGCTAGATATATTTACGGAAGTTTCTTGTGCATTCATATTTGTTTTTTATCTTTGCTTTTCAGCTGTTTTGCTGTGCTCTTTGCTTTGCATATTTGAATAACGAAACCTTTTCATTCCTTGACATTTCCAAGCTTTCTTCATTATTTTTTAGATTACAGCCACTGGTGTAAAAATTGGCTTGAATCATTTCAAGCCTATAAAGCCATTGGGGTCCGGTGACACTGGCAGGTAAATGACACATCAATTGGAAACGTATTGGGTTGGTTGTTATCCTTTTTGATAAGCAATTTGTTAGTTTTTGCTCTTTCATTACACTTAGAAACTAGGGATTTAAGTTTAATGATATTCCTTAGTTGTACGATAACAAAAAAAAGGCGAAACCCTGAACCTTGTGTGATCATAGCAAAATGCTTGCTATCCTAATTAGTTTAATACACTAATTACTTTTGCGCATATTTGGTTGGCAGTGTTCACCTGGTTGAACTTCAAGGTACTGGAGAACTTTATGCTATGAAGGCAATGGACAAATCTATGATGCTGAACCGTAACAAGGTACGGAAAAAGGAACAAGGATCAAGTTTGCAATTCTTATCTAGTCTAATTCAGGGAGTGAGTGATATGCCATATTTTTAATATGAATTCTTGCTTAATAAGACGTCTAATATATCATCAATTTTATACAGGTTCATCGAGCTTGTATTGAAAGGGAAATCTACTCTTTACTTGATCACCCATTCCTTCCTGCTCTATATGCGTCTTTTCAGGTCTCTTTCATGATCCTATTTCTTTTTTTAAATCTTGTTCCCTTAATTTTGCCTGCTTCTGGTTTTTTCTTTTTTCTGTGCACTTAACTTAAGTGCATCATGATCACTAAATGTTAGAATCTCTACGCCTCTGCATGTTGTGGGATATGCTAGTTTCAAATTCTCTATACGTCGACCATTCTTTGTGCATATCCATCACTTACACAGACATGAGTAACTTCTCTTGCTCAAATGGTATTAATGGACTAATACCTTCTTTTTGTCTTCTCAGACTTCAACCCATGTTTGTTTGATAACAGACTTTTGTCCGGGAGGAGAGTTATTTGCTCTGCTCGACAGACAACCTATGAAAATATTTAAAGAAGACTCAGCCAGGTACTTTATTTCTCCGTTCACCTCATAAATCATGATGATTGAGTAAATGTGTGGAACACTCCATCTTAAACTGATCAAATCATTCACCTACATTTGACTCTGTTTCCATGTGAGGTTCCTCTAATGTTGATGGCTATAGGTCTGGTCTAAGACTCAATTTGGATGTCCAAATCCAAACTCAGTTTGTCAACTGTAAAGAATCATCCTATCCCCTGTTTAATTCAAAATGAAATGCAGGTTCTATGCGGCAGAAGTTGTTGTTGGGCTGGAATATCTTCACTGCTTAGGTACATCTAGCTGACTGGAAATTAATATTCACCTAGATGGATTTCTGTTTTATCAATTACTTGGTGATGCTACTTCGATTCTAATCCAGAAGTCTTCATTCTGTTTTTTCTTTTTTTTTTTTTGTAGTACTTCCTCATACTGGTTTTAATTTAAGAGAACCTGGCTCAAGCAAGCTGATGCAGCTTCTTGCTTCTTTTTTTTTTTTCTGATAATTTGTTGCAGCTTCTTGCTACAAGATTTTGGTTATAATTTCCTCTTTTGGTGACTGATTTCTTGTAATATATGTGCAGGAATTATATACCGTGACCTGAAGCCTGAAAATGTGCTTCTCCATGAAGATGGGCATGTTGTGCTAACTGACTTTGATCTCTCGTTCTTGACAGCTAGCAAGCCACAAGTATGATCCAGTTTCACAATCACTTGAGCGTCACATGAAAATATATGTAGGACCTAATTAGATAGGCAACAAGTCTGCTTCTTTGCAGATCATAAAGCCTCAATCACAATAGGGACATCGAATAGTTGTATTGTACTATACTAAGTCCGCTTCTTTGCAGATAATAAAGCCTCAACCACGTAGGAAATCTAGGAGTCAACCTCCTCCAATCATTGTGGCAGAACCAGTTTCACAGTCCAATTCTTTTGTGGGAACTGAAGAGTACATTGCTCCGGTATATATGAACGAGCCTGTTTTAATTAGTTACTAAATATTGTTCAGATCTTTCCCATTAGTACTAAATATTGGCTTGTCAGAATCGATGCTTTCTTTTTTCTTCTTATGGTGACTGATTTTTGCATGTTTTTTATTTGCAGGAAATCATCACCGGAACTAACCACACTAGTGCAATTGACTGGTGGACGTTAGGTATGCACTTCTGACTGCATGAACGAATTATATGGTTGATCATTGGATATTTTCTGATAGTTGGAGCTTTTATGTTTTCAATTATGCACGAAATTTATCAGCTGTTCTCTCGGAAACCATTTGTCCAATCTTAGAGCCAAATTTGTTTCAGTCATGTAATAAACCTTTTGGCTCACCTGAATGACACTTGTGCTAGCAGTGGCTTGTAACAACATATAACTATTTCTACATGATCCCAAATTTTCTTGCTTATCTGGTCCTCAGGCATATTCCTATATGAAATGCTTTACGGCCGGACACCGTTCAGAGGAAAGAACAGACAGAAAACATTTGCTAATATACTGCACAAAGACCTCACCTTCCCAAGCAGTATTCAGGTAACATCCAACATATCTCTAGTCTGAAGCTTCAATCATTTATTGAACTAATCCAGACAATCTTCTTTATACCTGCTGCATTTGGTACTTGTAAAGGCTGCTGTTTCTTTCAGGATCACATGAAACAAGGTTCTCTTAGAAGCTTATTATATTGTTAGCAGTTTGTCTTTCTGTGGTGTAAATTGAATTAAATATTGCAGACAAGTGTAGAAGCCAGACAATTCATCCATGCACTGTTGAATAGAGATCCTCGGAGCAGATTAGGCACAACGGGTGGGGCCAATGAGATCAAACAACATCCTTTCTTTCGTGGGATTAACTGGCCCTTGATACGCTGCATGGTATGATACATATTCTCTATTGTGCAGTGCCATGCGTTTCTCCTTCCATTCCCTGCCCCGCCATCCATTGAGGCTTTTGAGTATATCAATTGTCTGATAATTTCACTCCCTGACCCGTAGAGATTCTAACAAATTGCTTCTATGCTAACACATGTACTATGATTTGTGCAGGAACCACCGCAATTAGAAGTTCCCCTTGAGTTAATCCAGAAAGATCCAAATGGAAAGGATGTTAGTTGGGAAGATGATGGTGTACTGGTGGACACGTTGGACTTTTTCTAGAGATTTGTCAACTCTTGCAGTAAAGAACATATTCTTTCTTTTTCAGTTGGATGCCTTGGCTTCTTCTAGGGTATAAAGACTTCTAGTACTTTGGTTAAGAGGAAGAAGAGTGACTACTCTTTCTTTCTTTCTTTTTTTAAAACGACTACTCTTTCTGATCACGTTGACTTGAGATCATACCAGTGTATATGCTTACTACATTCTTACGCAATAAAGGGGAGATGCAAAATGGAAGAGCTATATATGTAATCTGTTGTCACTTTGTCAACCGCTCACGGGGTGCATAGTGCACTACATCCATGGCTTAGTAGAAGAACATGATACAAGTAAACACTTTTAGTATGATTAACAGAAGAAGATATATATATAACCAAATCTCAGATATATCCAAACACAAATATTTCGCAAAACCCCTTTTGAGGGAAAGAAAAAGCGGCGGCAAATCAAGGGCTTCATTTTGTAGCTTGTGCGATGATGTTGCTAATTGAACTTTCTTGCTCTTTAGCAGCCTCTACCAATGAATCCTGCAGCAACCATGAATTTATCTTCTTGAATGAAGACAATAAAACATTATAACTGTTTCAAAAGTAGAGACTTGAAGTGGCTCATAAGATCATATTTCAACCTGTGCAGCTATCAGCCGAGCAACTGTCTTCTTGCTTGTCTCTTGCAGCTCGCCAGCAATCACAATCTCATCGAGTATATAATATGCCTTTAGTGGTTCAGATAGAATGAGAATAGCCAAAACCAAGCAATACCAGTGATATAAAATGGAAGCAGATAGTAATGATGCCCCAAATAGTTATTTGTTCAAGAATAATCACAAACGATTGGAAATGAGGATAGATACTGTACCTTGTGGAAGTTAAAAATCAGGTCCAACTCACACACCTGAAAATAAAAGTTTTGAGACTCATATAACAAGCAAAGCACGAACCTAATGCAGATAGCCTATTTCACACTCAAAAAGGTAATATAATAACTCACACTGCCAAAGTATCGATCAAGGATCTCAACAAAATGATGAACTGCTTCGAGGATCTCCAGTTCATTGTCATCTTGATCAATGCACATGCAGAAGTATAAACTAGCATACCTGCAACCAAGACAAAATGAATTCGATTCATTATTGTCATCAGCATAGATAAGCAACAAATTTATCTAAGTATGACCAGAGGAAAGTGGAGTTTTTTTAGAGGAAATCTCTATGCATATCGGTATTTTATTTTCATGATCTGATATTTCCATTCGTATTGTGATGGAAACAGTAGGACAGGGGACTTGCTATTGTTCCCTAATAATGCAGAATAGACTTACTATAAGATAATACATTCTACAGAAAGAATGTACAAGAATCAAAACTATCCTGGAAAAATATGACAAATACTTCAACTGGAGCTTATTAATGCTTCAAGATCCAAATGAACATATTGTTTATATATTTACATTTTTGCATATTTTTTGAACAAGGAAAGATTCACTAGCCACACGCGTTGAAAGGAATTTTGATCTCTTCCCAGAGATTATCAAACATTTCAGACTCTATGAGTAACAGCAGCGCATCATGGCTACAGTATTTACACATTGAAGACAGAAAAGTCATGTTCACACCAACCAAATATTACCGTCTGTAAACAACTTTAAATCCTCTCCACTCCACAAAATTGCAGAGCTTGGGTCCTCGAGAAAGAATCATTCCACTGAGCTCCCTGATAACCTTGAAAAGAAAATGCAATAAACTCTTAGTTTTAGGTAAATACAAAGTTCATATATCCAACACTGGTGTACAAAGTAATCAACATGCCATTGCCCAAAAAATACCTTTGTTCTTTCCTTCTGTGTATAAGGAGAATACCATTTTGTTAACCTCACTTTTCCTTGCCGATTGATCAAAAGCACAAATTGAATCTGTAGCAAAGCCAAGAACCACCACACATGAGAGACACATAGGCTCTGTTCGGCTTGGCTGTTTTGGCAGCATAAATGCAGCATATTTGACAGCAGGAATGCGCTGGCATAAATGCAGCATATTTGTTGGCAGGAATGTGCTGGCATAAATACAGCTGTTTTGAAAACTGTTGTTTGGCAGTGCAGCATATATGCAGCATGTTTGGTTCAGTTAGTTATATGTAGTGCGTTTACCGTTTTCGTATTACAATTAAAGTTTATTATATTACACTACGTAACTTTATTTTATTAGTAAAAATAAATAAATAAATTCACAAACAATAAAATTTTTATTTCTATTATTTAAGCAAAACTTGTAACTCCTAAACAATATATTTTTATTATCTAAATTTTATAATTCTTACAAATATAAAAACGTAAAAAAAGAGAAAAAGCGTTTCAAATTTTCTGATAATGTTATGTGAATTTATTTAATGGAATTATAACTTTTAATAATATATAATATTTTTGTAACTTTGTATGTAAATAAATTTATATGCATTCATATTTCTATATATTATTTTAATATTTTAATTTATATATCAACAAGTGTGTATATTTATTCGTTTTTTTAATTTTATTAATCCATGTGGTATTACAAATAATATATTATAGATTTGTATTATAAATGTGATTTTTTGTAAATTTGGTTAAAGATGTAGTACTATTTTTTATAAATTATTTAAAGCATTATGTAATTTGTAATAAATAAAGTAACTTGTAAAAAATTTCTTTTTTTAAAAAAAATCAATAGTCACAGTAATTGCATTATGAAGTGAGTAAAGAAACAGAAGTGAAAGCACAAAAATGAAAAAGTATCATTTGCTGCGGGCATTTATGCTGACATTTATGCTGTCATTTATGCTGACATTTATGCTGACATTTATGCTGTTTTAGGCGAACAGCAAAAACAAATAAAGGAGTCCAAAACAGCATATGCTGTATATTTATGCTGTCAAAAAATGCACATAAAGTGCAAGGCGAACGCATCCATAGTGCTTCAGATTCTAACTTGTCCTACTTAGACAGTGTCTGACATTCTAACATCAAAAGTCAAAAATAAAAAGACCAGATACACATGGATGACAGCACATCGAAAGCCAAAAAAAAAACCAACTTATACCCTTGATTAAATTCAGACTGCTATTTTACAGTCTTAAGATTAGATACAACAACAGGACCTGCAATGCTAGCTAAAATTAGGAACTTACCACAATCTTTCTATTTTCAATGGTCACCATGAAGTTCACTCTTTGAGGTATAGACAGTACATCTTTAATCCAACAAGAAAGTGTAATGATGACATGGAGCTAATAGCAGTAGGGCTAAAGTTGACAGGTAAGATGTGATGATATACTTGACATGGGTCTGACACGGAGATAAGAGAAATGTTTACCCAACCAGTTTCACTAAGATTATTTTCATCCCGGCTGAGTGTGGATAGATGCGGAATGAAGATTAACCAAACTACTTGAGAATTAAGATAGATATAGTACCACCATTTCACACCCTCAAGGGAAATAAAAAGAAAAAGGTACAGCATGTTTTCAAGTTGGGTTTCCGTAGGAAGGATATGCCTCACATGGGTATATGTTTTCAAGCTAGTAATAAATCTATCAGTCTACAAGGTCAGACATCTTACTATTTATAAGTGGTAATTCTACACGAAACTTTGTGGAGAGTAGAAAGCAAAGAGAAACACATCAGCCCATTTAGTATTCACCAGCACGGTCCCATCAATCAAATGAGCTTTGTAAACACAAGACAAGGTGAGAAGAATGGTGACACGCCACATCTCATTGGCAATTAGCAGAGGAAACAAAAGTTCTCCCCTGACTAGCAATTATCGCGATCAGATCTGTATAAGCAATTGAGCACCGGGTATAATTATAGTGAAAACTCATAGAGAGCACTACCATTTTCCCCAAGTGGATGCTTGTATGTAGGAAATCGGTTCAAGAGGCGCGACGATGCAAGAGTACGGTATTCAGTTTCAGCTAAATGGAGAACAGGCCTGCAGAAAAAGAAGAATTCTAGCTACATTAAAAGAATCCTAACTCGAAATCCAGTAATAAAAGGTTCCAGCTCGCTTGAAACAAAACAATCAGGTGAAACACGATGGAATTTTGGTATTCACATCCTAATAATGTCATATTAAGGACATTAGATAGTGATTTGGGCCAATAGAGATTGACTTTTGTCAAATAGAGAATTCCAAAAGAATCGAGGATCTCGACGGTTTGGGAATCAAGATTAACTAAGCTGTAGACCAGTTTCAGATCGAAGTGAGTCAATAACAGAAAAAGAGACGTCGAGCCTCATCATGCCTACCGGTAGTTTCAAAATAAGGTGAGAAGGAAAGAAAGAAAGAAATGGTTGATCACGAAGCGGATCCAGCAAAAGGAAAGCAGATCGCGCGTGAGTCAGAAGTTCTTACCTGAGTTTAGAGCCGGAGAGGAGGAAGCCAACAAAGCAACAGCAGAGATCGCAGAGAGAGAGAGGGGAGGAGGAGCAACCGAGCAAATGGGTGTGATTTACCGGTTTGGAATCCCGCGGTGCTGCGACTGCGGTGAATGAACTTTTTAAGCCTTGGGCCCAAATTCTTCTAACGGCCATAATATTATCAATTTTGGGCCTAACTCAAAGCGGACTTGCAATCTGAGAGTGGTAGTTTGGGTTTGGGAGTAGGTGAGAGTAGGGAGATGAGAGTATAGGTCGTTACACTTTCTTTTTTGTCCTTAGTGAATATTTTTTATTATTACTCTTTTCAATTGGAAAATAAGCTTTACTCCCTCCGTCCCTTATTGACTGTCTGGTTTACTATTTGAATTTGTTGTTTGACTTCAATATTTAACATATAAGATGATATAATTTTACAAATCTAATTTTACAATGGAATCCTCATGTAAAAAACTATATGTTATAAAAATTTATTTTATAAAATTATTTTATCTTATATGTTTAATATTGAAGTGGAAAAACGTGCCAAAAAGTAAACAGGAAGATGAAAGTGGGACGGAGGTAGTACTAGATTTCTAATTAACAATAATTCAAATAAATTTTAGTATTTAATAATGAATTACAGAGATTATAATGATAAAAAGTTAAATATTCCTTAATCAGATCTAAAAATGCATATAGTAGTTATATCTTGTTTTATAAAATTATTTTAAAAAAATTCTCAACTAACCGTGTAACATTATTTTGAAATTACAATTATAAGATCTTAAAAAAATACTATTTATCTTTGTTTTTCTTCGAAGCTTACAGAATCATTTAAAAAAATCTCAGCTAGCTAATATTATGGGAAAAGAAGAAGCAACTATAAACACTACAATTCAAAACGGTGTTAATAGATGTCCTCTATTATAATAATTTTTCTCTAATAGCCAATACCATCAAAATAAATATTCTTTTTCAAAAATAAAATTTCCTAGAAGCCTTGTTACGCTAGGTCAAGGAGGCATTTGTTTAGAATGTTAAAAGAAAAACAACACCAACTCTATCTAAGTTAGGCACCGTCAGTCACCAACTCTATCTAAGTTAGACACCGTCAGTCACCATTGTTAAATTTTTAAGTTTACACGTATAGTAGTAGGTGACCTCTGTATTTGACTATGCGTTGTAATTGTTTTGTTATAAATAAGAGTGTAATGTGATGGGTGAAATCATCCCATTCCAAGAATCCAAAAACTCTTACCTTCAACAATCTGGTATCAGAGCCATTTTCACTATCTATAAGCTTCCAATTCCTCCGTATGTGGTTAGCTTGAAACTCCATAATCAGCTTGAGTGTTTGTGTTTTCGCTGCGCAAGCCAATCAAGAATCAGCAGTCTTCCTGGTCTCAACTTACCGATTATCTTCGGTTGAAGTGTGAGGCACTTTTCATCTTCAACCTTCTGCAACTTGAATATCTTGTCCGAGACAAAAAAAAATAGAGAGACAAAAGAAGAGAACGGCTGGAGGAAGAAGAGAGTACGAGGTAGAGCATAGTGAAGTCAAAAAAAAAAAAATTTGCAGTGTCGCCGCTCTTGAATTGCGCTTCAGTATCTACTCCTCGCTTCGATCTCTTTCAAAACAAAATTTTTGGAAAGCATAGAAAAAGAAGAGGACGACAGAAAGGCTGGGTAAAAAGTGTCTGCGTGAGGTGAGGAAAAAGTTCTGTGCCACCCACTCCATTCGTAGTCAAGCCATATATATGTTAGTGAGTCACGTGAAGGAAAAAAAAATAGGTGCTGGTTTCTTAAAAAATAAAAAAAAAGAGACTGGTTTGAGGGTGGAAAATAGCCACGTAAAAAAAAAAGAGAAGTGATTTATTATTATTTAAAAAAAAGAAACGGAATTGTTGTTGGAGTGTGGGATATATATATATAAAAATATAAGTGGGAGAATATATTAGTTATGGCTGATTTTCAAGTTGCCGGTGGAATTAAAAAGCTTAGTAAAAACAATTATAATTCTTGGTCTACTTGCATAATGTCATATTTGCAAGGACAAGATTTATGGGAGGTTGTTAGTGGCACCGAAGTAAATCCGCCGACAGGAGAAGACGCGCTGCGGAAATGGAAGATTAAAGCAGGCAAAGCCATGTTTACTCTCAAGACGACTGTCGAAGAAGAAATTCTCGAGCACATTCGAGATGCGAAGACTCCCAAAGATGCTTGGGATACGTTCGTGGAGTTATTCTTGAAAAAGAATGACACGAAGTTGTAACTCTTAGAGAGTAAGCTATTATCAATTGCACAACGTGACATGACGGTTGCGCAATACTTTCATAAAGTAAAGTCGTTGTGTCGAGAAATTTCTGAGTTGGATCTGGAAGCTCGAATCGGCGATACCGGGATGAAACGAATCATTATCCATGGGTTGAAACCGGAATTCAGGAGTTTTATTGCTGCTATACAAGGATGGCAAAATCAACAATCGCTTGTGGAATTCGAGAATTTGTTAGTCGGTCAAGAATCTTTGGCCAAGCAAATGGGAGGAGCCTCGGTGAAGAAAGAAGAAGAGGCACTCTACGCCAAGAAAGGAAAGTGGAATTCCAAGCAGCATGATGATGGTGGATCCAAGAGGAATGGTGACAAAGGGAAGAGTCATCAAGGCGCAGGGAGCAGTCGTTGGAAGAAGCGTGGCAATAACCAAAAGTTTGAAGGGAAGTGTTATAACTGTGACAAGATAGGTCACATGGCTAAAGATTGTTGGGCCAAGAAGAAAGGTGTGGAGAGCAACACCGCTACTTCAAAAAGTGAAGATGAATGGGATGTGGAGGCCCACTTTGCAATAGATGAAGCAAAACTAGCTCTCTTGGCAACAACACCAAATCAAATCGACTATGACAATGATTGGATTGTTGACTCCGGTTGCTCGAATCATATGACGGGTAACAAAGAGAAGTTAGAGAGCCTGATAAACTACAAGGGAAGTCGAGTTGTGGTGACAACCAACAACTCAAAATTACCGATAACTCACATCGGGAATACTGTAGTGTCCCCTCAATCCGGTGATGCTGAGATGATACTTCAAAACGTCTATCATGTTCCTGGCATGAAGAAAAATCTCCTTTCAGTATCACAGTTAACATCGGCAGGTCACTTTGTCCTATTCGGACCAGATGATGTGAAGGTATATCGAAACCTTGAGGTCGTTGAAAAGCCCATTATGAAAGGGCAGAAGGTAGAGTCAATCTATGTGATGTCAGCGGAGGTTGCATACATAGACAAGACAAGAAGAAATGAGACACCAGATTTGTGGCACATGCGACTAGGCCACGTCAGCTACTCCAAGTTAGACGTGATGATGAAGAGGTTGATGTTGAAAGGGCTTCCTCGGCTCGAGGTAAAGGCCGATACGGTATGTGCAGGTTGTCAGTATGGAAAAGCACACCAACTACCGTACAAAGAATCCAGCTACAAAGCAAAGGAGTCACTAGAGTTGGTTTACTCTGACGTGTTCGGTCCGGTTAAGCAAACTTCAATTGGTGGGATGAAGTATATGGTGACCTTCATTGATGATTTCTCGAGGTATGTGTGGATCTATGTTGGGATAAAACCTAACGGAAAGTGTACCGGTCAATTCTAGCAAGTTTTAATAGAGAGTATTCCCTAAGTATCGAACCAGAGGAGGCGATGTCTAGTTTAAATCTTTACTAAACGGAAAGGAATAAAAAGACTAAATAACATATTAAAACAGGAAATTGGGGGTTTGATTTGATGACAAATAAAAGCTGTAAACAGATTGTAAAACAGTAAAAAGCAAGAAAATAATTGTTACGAAGCTGATTTGGGAAAGAGATCCCGGTTTACTACTGCACCCTAAATCTATAATTCCTTTCCCTAAGTGATTCCAAAGACAATTCTGAATAAAACCCTAGAACAAAAATAATTTACCTCCGATCTCCCGCTCAGTAAATTCTAGTTAGCAAAGACCGAATTCTAACTCTCGTTACGAACCCACTGCTTACTAACTGCCTTGAGAACAATCTAGAATAACGGTCAATTAGCAATTTAGAGGAATTGCCGTCTCTAAACTAACCGGTTATTTTCCTGTATTCAATTGAAAGCCGCAGTCGTCACATATAAGCTAACAAAATACTAATCCTTATAATTGGCCAGATTATAACGATTAAAGAAATTAAGCAAGGAAAATAACTTTATTCAATCGAATTGCAAAGAATCACAAAGGTACAGGTATAGTCAATTTAGGGATACATAGCAAACCGGAATCTAAAGGAGACTACTCAGGCATATCTATAATGACTATGCACAAGTTTAATAATAAAGACTCAGGGAAACAAGAACAAGAAGAAACTCTAATGTCAGTAGCCGTCGTGGATTCTCTGTTGTTCTTGCTTCAGCCTTCTCTCTGATAGTCTCCAAGATCTGCCCAAGACTCAACCTTCTCTCTCTCTCTCTCTCTCTCTCTCTCTCTCTCTCTCTTCTCTTCTGTGTAAAACTAAGCTTTGTGGTGTATCCAGGCATATTTCTCACGTTGACAGGCCTCTGCTTATATAACAATCAAAATTCTATCTTTAATCTCTTCCTTCCACGCCGATTCTGGCTGCGTTTTATCTAATTGGTCCAGGACTTGGTCCATGTATGAAGTCCCGGACCACTCTCTGAAGTACGTCGAGAATTCACATACAGGTATGGTCCGGGACTTAAGATATGTATCAAGTCCCGGACCGGTCATTAAAACAAGTCGAGAGTTATGCCTTTGGTTGGTCTGGGACTTAGGGTTTGTAATAAGTCCCGGACCAGTTTCCAAAACAGATCGAGAGTAGCTCCAATGGATGGTCCGGGACTTAGGCTGTGCAAGGTCCCGGACCCATCCTAAAATTGAGAGATGGTGCAAGTCTTCACTCTGTTCAACATGTCTGACAGTCCAGAATGACATTACAATGATCGGGAATGCGTTTTCTTGAGATTTTCGCCTGAAATAACACGTAAACCCATCATAGAAGACAATTGCAAATAAAAGCATAAAACTAACCATAAGGCGGGAGTTTATTAACAGATAAATGAATTAAACCCAAATAAACCCCATAGATATAGATAAATTCCCGACTTATCAACTTTCTCACACTTAACCTTTGCTTGTCCTCAAGCAAATACTGCAACAAGAATATACTGGATTTCAATAGTGGGGAATCATCAGATTAGGAAAAGTGTACAAGGAAATCTAATATTGAACAACAACCAAAAGACACAATGGTTAGTACTGCAGGTTTTCATAAACAGTGAAATGAGAATGTTGTTAAATGCTTGAGAAAATTTCCATAACTATCTAGTCCAGATTTTACCCAGGGCTTTACTCTCCTTTTACTTTCCACAATCCATTGGACGACAAGGGGCAAGAAGTAATGTCATATTCCACATTACCTTTCATTGCCACGTACTCATAATCAAAGAAGAATTTGCAATAACTTATTGAACTGAAAGTACTTTCCTTCTTTCTGAATTAGTGTTATTCTTTTTCATCCCCCCAGACTTTTCTCCCCATCCATGTAGCGGTTTTGGGCCTTCTATCCCAGATCAGATGACCTTAGGTAGATGAGTGATAAGGCACTCCAAGGGCTTAATAACCAGATGGGAGAGGCCTGTTCCAATTCAGAATAGATTAGAGGAGTACCTTGCCTTTGTCCTTTCTTTCCTTTCATACCATAACTTTCCAAAGCCCCAGGTTAATCCAAACAAAAATAGTCACAAAAATGGTCTCACCTTTTACTGAAAGAAATAGATAAAAATTTAGCAAAATCTATACATACAAGCAGCATAACCCAAGTGTCTTTGACTTGAAATCCAAATTCGACTTCAGAAAATGTGCTACTTGTACGGTATTCCCAACTGACTCATCTTACCACCAATTAAAACCAAGTAAGTCTCAATCGAAAAATTTGTTGAGGGTAAGCAAAAATCAGTGATAGAAAAACAGATGATGTCAAAAATCAAGGAAAGATAAATAAATTGATATCCTCAATAAAAACAAGTGTAAACTCCCCCCTTTCTCACACTTAGAAACAAGCAATGCCCTCATTGCTTTCAATATAAAACCAAGTGTAACCTTCCTTTCTCACACTTAAGATGAAGCAACGCCCTCATTGCTTTCAATATTAAAACAAAGTGAAAAAGGTAGAACAGAACTCCCCTAAGTTGTGATATAATTGAGCGGATGGAGTTCTGGAAAGAATCGGGCAGAGTCTCCTTTGTATGGTGTATGAAACTTATCAAAATAATAGCAATCCTGGATGAATATCAAACATAGTGCTACGACAGAGTAATAGTTCAGTATCCATGGAGAGAAAAGTGCAGAATCATTAGGGTTATTAGTTACATCCCAGAAAGAAACGATAAAAATCAGATAAACAAACTAACAATCTAAAAAGACATCAAAATATCTCAAATAACAGAATCAGCATAAAAACCAAAAGAGCAATAAAGGATAGGCAGACTGATGGAGAAGAGAGCATAACCAACACATGTGCTACTGACGGGGCAGGCGCCAGGACTCCAACTGCGCAAAGCGCTCATCATAAGCATGGAATCGGGCCTCCTAACGAGCCTCGTACTCTGCAAACTCAGCATCCCGCCTAGCCTCATAGTCAGTCTGACGGATCTCTAAAGCTGAGAGTCTCACACCATACCCGTCTAGACGACTCACAAAACCGTCAAAGCGAGTTGTGGTCGTCCCCCTCTAGTCTCTAAACTCATGCAGCAGCTCGTCATAGCCCGGGGCCGGACCAGCAGGTATCGGGAAGTCTGGGGCCTCACCACCAGCAGCATCAGCCTCATCAGCAACGGCATCAGCCTCATCAGCAACCTCAGCAGCGTCCTCAGCAACTCGGGGTGCTCGTGCAGCGCGTCGACGCTTCACCCACTGCCCGTCGATCTTCTCCCACTGAAAGAATCACATCATCGTCATATCGAGAGTAGACCGAGGATACTGAGGCTGCTCATCAGACACATCCACCCCCGCGTCAGCAAATAACGACTGTAGGAGGTGTGAGAATGGGAGAGAAGCGGAGTGATCGGTCTCAACCACCCGGACCATGGAGTTAAAGATAACTCGATGCATAGCGGGTGGAACCCCTGCCGCGGCATAGTCGTCATCCAGGATGTAGCGCATCAGCCAACAGTCATACATATTCAGATCAGCGCACTCCCGGGGGCGAACATTATACATCAGCACCCCTAATATCAGACGCTCTCGGTGTCGGTAACTTATCCCCCGTGACAACCTGCTTGTCCCGGTTATTCCTCCGTTGCCGGTTTTGAACCTCTGGATCATTGACAATCAGATTAATGTAATGCTCCTTTGCCTGTCATTCTAACAACGCCATATTTGCCCTATTCTCCGGAGTTGGGACCCGAACAGCTATAGGTAATCCCAAAGAGTGCCTAATGGTATTAGCAGTCACGGTAATAGCCACCCCTTTAACCATAGAATTAATAGCATCCCTCGCCTCATTCACCGTCGCATTAGCATAAAATAGTTTCACCAGCCTCGGATAGAACCTTCCACCTCTATTAAGCAAACACAACCAACGACGTGCACTAAAGATTGTCTCCAGATCAAACTCAGCAATTAAAGTCGGGCAAACTGACCTTTCGGGTATGATTTTCCTTTCGCGTGCGCGGTACCAATTTGTAGCGGCTTCACTGATGAATTCTGACTCAATCGTCTCCCGGACCCGAATTGGAGCTACGTCGGGGGATGGAGGAGCGGCAGCGGATGAAGAAGTGCCGGTTGTGGCAGAACGACGAGCTCGTTTGGGTGCCATGGAAAATTCTGTAAATTAGAGTTGGTGTGTCGGGTGGTATTTGGATCTGGTTACGGGTGGAAATGGAGTCTGGTGAGTAGAAGATGAGTACCGGGTGGAGGAGGTATCTGCTGTGTCGGGGTACAGCGCGGCGTTGGGAAAAACGAAAGAAGTGTGGTGGTGCGACTGAACTGAGAGCTAGGCGAGAGGAGTGGGGGACTGTGTCGGGTGTGGCGGTGGTGATGTGTAGCAGGTAGGGCGACGGAAAGCAGGGGGTGCTGTAGTGGTGACGATGTGGAGCTGGGTAGAGACAGAGATGTGCGGCGACAGTGTTGGGTGGTGATGGTGAGGGCGGCGGTGGTAGTGTCGGGTGATGATGGTGAGAGCGGCGATGGTAGGGTCGGGTGAGGGAAAATTAGGGAATGCAGGTTGTAAGTGTGGGGAATGTGAGTAGGGGTAGTGAAGATTGAGGACGCGTTTTTTTTTATTTTCTGAACTGTTGTTGGTCCGGACCTAAGTTATGTATGAGGTCCCGGACCGCTATGTAAAAATAAGCCGAAGGTTGCAGTCGCCTTGGGTCCGGGACTTAAGTTATGTAGCAAGTCCCGGCCCACCCCCTGTTTACAAGTCGAGACTGCCCATTGTCGCCGGTCCGGGACTTAGGATATGGACGATGTCCCGGACCACCCCATGTTTTCTGTCTGAGAGTTCCTGCTCTGTCTAGTCCGGGACTTAAACCACAGATCATGTCCCGGACCACCCCATTTATTCCATCGAAGGTTTGCTTCCTAGTACGCTGTTCCTCTCCCTTCTCCAAACCTACAACTTAATTAAAACCAAACAAAGAAACAAACACCTAGCAGAAGAATAGAAAAAGCAAAACATGAATCAAAACTAAAAACAAAAAGATAAAGGGAAAGAGATTGGGTTGCCTCCCAATGAGCTGCCCGTCTTTTCGGTCTTTGGCTAGACCGTGCAACTGGAAGATCAATATGGCGGATCATGCACCGTGATCACCGAATGGACTTCGGTGATGTCACCACTAAGATAATGCTTCACTGAGACCCGTTGACCTTGAATGTCTCCCCTTCTGTATTGATTAAACCGATGGCTCCATAAGGCGAGACACTCGTCACTGTGAATGGTCCAGACCAACGAGACTTCAACTTTCCTGGAAATAACTTCAGGCGGGAGTTGAATAGAAGAACCTTATCCCCAACGTGAAACTCACGCTTGACCAATAATACATGCATATTTTCGGTCTTCTCTTATAGA
>CM041778.1:207480642-207518166 GCA_023374045.1 Limonium bicolor
AGCTAGCGTTCTTTGCTGGATCATTTTAGAGGTTGAGGTAAAATTTGCCATCATTTCCCTTAAATGGTGTTGTCTCTCTATTGCAACCATAGGACAATGGGAACTTTCATGGTCTCCTCCACACTCTTGGCACACACTCCATTGATTATAGTCCTCTGCGCCATAGGGGTAACCATACCAATCTCCTGATTGATCGTAATGATCATCCATCAGAATTAAGTACCTTAAAAACAAAACAAAAATTTAGACACAAAAAGGGGCAAATAACGGAAATAAAAGAAAAACTTAACAGGTAATAAACCAGATAGTTGGACCGAAGTCCCCGGCAACGGTGCCAAAAACTGTTGGGCAAAATAGTAGTTAAACTATCTTGCTAACTATGGGCAGTGAACCCAATCTTTGTAGTACAACAAGGTCGTATCCACAGAGACTTCGCAACTATCTAATTAATTATCCAGTTTAGTAAATGTACAAGAAGATAAATAAAAGTGCATAAAATGTAAATTGGGGGTTTAGCCGGAGGCAAGCTTGATTTGTAGGATTAGTACAGAAATAATAAACACAGTAAAATAAAGTTAATAGATGGAAAAAGGTATCCTAGGAAGCGGGGGAATTTCCTAAATTACTTAAACAATTTTATAATCCTGTCTTAATTATTTATGTCTATTAGAGTTAATAATTGTCAGTTACGAACTCTCAGTAATAGCCTCTGTATTTTCCTGCTCAATCCGGAGTGTAAATTCCAAGGTTTATTCCTTTGTGGTACCTTGACTATCTCAAAATCATATGTTGATAGTTACCAATAAATGCAGTAGTTTGTCACGCTAAGCATTTAACAATATTTGCTGAAAGGAATTAAAACAAGTTTAATAAGTGAAACAGGTGATAAATATTTATTTAAGTAATAGGATCAAACCCCATCCTAGGATACGAGTAAAAATCACTCAGACATTAACAGAAATAAAAAGAAAGCAGAGATAGCCATTATTTTGGAGACTGCGCGGGAGACTGGACTGCGATTCGCTTCTGCTCTAGCTCCCTTTCTTCTCTCTTTTTATACTGCTTCTGCTTCGTGGTGGAATGAAGAATGAAAATAAAATGGAGAAGTGGGAGATAAAGGAGGAATGGATCGTAGGTGTGGAAATGTGGTGAACGGTGGTCGATTGTCTGTAACGGTGGTCTTTGGATTCTGAGGAAGGGATGGTTTATTTTGAGCAGAAGGAGCGTGGGTTTATAGAAGAAGGAGGAGGAAGAAGACAGAGGGAACACCGCGTGAGCATTTTAAGGAATGGATTGGGGCGGCAGAACGTGTGAGGAACTGTCGGCAGGCGCCTGATATTGCTAATCGGGTAGATGGATATATCTGTAGCGCCGAAATGAAGAGATAAACAGCACCGAAGTCTGCCGCTAATTTCTGGATCTGCGTTGCATTTACACGCGTCCTTGTTTCTGTCCGTCCATTTATCCACGGACACATTTCTTCCATACACACGTCCGCCCCGTGTCCGCCCCTTGTTCCCTAATTCCACGGACGTGTTGATATCCTTGCTTCTGTCCGGCCAAATAAGCACGGACGTCACACGGTTGCAAAATCCTGTCCGCCCTTTGTTTCTCGGACAAGACACGGACTCATTCTTCACGTCGGTCTTCTGTCCGGCCCTGGTTCCGCGGAACACCATGCCACGTCCGGTCTTCTGTCCGCGCTAATATCCCCGGACACAATTACTCACGTCCGGCTTTTGTAATGCGGACAAGACACGGACGGAAGTCTGACACGTTGTTTTTTTGCCAACTTTGACCGGCTCTAGATTCTTCGTTTGGACTCTGTTTTTCAAGCCGTTGCGCCTATGCGTCGTCTCTTTGTCTACTTTGATCCTAGCTTGGTTTTCTCATGTTTAACCAAAATTTGTGAGATAATCAATAAAACATAAACTAGAGGAAAACATACGATAAGTGAAATGAGCAAGAAAAGTGCTAATATAAGATATGAAATACAACCCATAAAACATGCTCATTGTACACTTATCAATGACTTAGTTTCTTTTTTTATTCGAAAAAGGGGGAAAGATGTCTTGAACATACTGTGTGGTGTTTAAATCTCCCTGGCTATGAAGAATATGCAACAATTCAGGGGGAACTTTCTTAGTTCCAGACACATGCTTTTGAGCGACGAATGGATGAATACACAAAGCAATGAAGCAGTGAGTAAGGGGGGACATAATCAGTTCAAGACTCAGAGTTTGCCAAATCAAAAAGGGGGAAAATGTTACTGCAGATGTTTTTTGATTTATCAAACTCAGTAACATACTGAGATTGAGTTACTGACACAAGAGTACAAGTCTTGAACTGAGCGACGTATGCAACTGCTAAGCGAAATTCTCGGCATGCCAAATCTGTCTTAGGCGAATATGAACAGATTATATCTTTAGTAGATATTTTGGAGAATATTTTCTATTTAATATCCGAGTCGTTGCTGGGATTTTATCTTTAAAGATAATCTGAACAAATTATATCTTAGCAGATTTTTGGAGAATATCTTTTCTATTTAATATATGAGTCAGTTGGGATTTATCTTTGAAGAATTTATATCTTTAAAGATAATATTTTTATTTAAATTGATATCTATATATATAGCAGTCATAGGTTAAGTTTAATAGGGATTTTGGAAGAGAAAAAGAGAGAAAAATAAACTGGAGAGATTGAGAGAAGATCTCGTGATTCTAATTCAATTAGTTTTTTTAGGCTGAGTTGAATTACGGTTTGCTCATTAGAGAGGTTGTTCTCTATGAGTGTGAGGGTGTATTGACTTCAATACGAGTTAATAAAAATGAGAGTTCACGTGCAATCATCAAATCAATCTCGGTTCTAATCATTGCATGTCCAGTTCATCGTGTGATTGTTACACAAACCGTTGTGAGTAACTACTCTCAAAGAACAACGTTCTAAGAACTTCAGATATTTTCACGCTATTATAGATACTACTAGCACACTATACTTATAAGAAATAAAGCACCACCACCATAACTATAAATTGAATATTCGTGAGAATTAACAATTATGCCAATTACTTTTCTACTATACTATTTTTTTGTTTTTTTTTTCTACCTAGTAATAGTTTTGACTTTTTATTAAAATTCACTTATATAATTTAACTTATATCGCTCAACGAAACTTCAAACAAATTCTTATGGTTTAAGAATGTGATAAATTTATAATATATAAATATATAATTTGAAGGTATTAATAACAAAATATAAATTTTATGTACAAAGTGGAACATATTTCATATCTGAAAGGATTATTATAAGTTTTTATTATTTTATCCGTACTGATTCCTCATTTTTTGGTATTGATACTTCCGTATTACGTATTTGTTGTATAAAATCAAAATAATCGATATATTGTACGATTGTTGGTAGTTAACGAGTAATATAATGGAACGATATTCGTCAACTGCAGTCAAGTTAGATTCCTCAAAAAACCCTATTTGACTGTAGACATTTTAAGAGGAATATATTTATCGAAAATATCATTGTGAACTTATGATTTTTGTATGTTTTTAGTGAAAGTAACTTCTCTCATGCTGTTAATGTTAGCAATGTTTTTAGGCGCCGAATCATACATTATTATGTTACTATCATCTTATTTACATAACTAGTAAGATGAATAATGTTGAAAAGCGCATAGAAATCAGACCTGACTTAGAGCATGTGATTGTTGTGCAACTGTATATACTTTTTTTTAAGAGTGGATTATTCTACGAAAAACATAAGATAGATAAACCTTTTTTTTAGAGTAATTAAGTGTCAACGGAAAGTTAAGAATGAGTACAATATTTAGATCAGGTTACTTAATTACTGAACCTCTAGATCCGCGCTCCTAATTGTCCTATACTACTATCATAATTATAATATGGGGTCTACACGAATTATCGAAATAATACAGCTCCCTATCTTTTTTTTAAAATAAAATGATGAAAGTACAGCTCCATATAAATTAAAAAAGGAATGTGCTTCAGAAAAGAACAAAGTAACATAACCACTAGATTATGTGTGCATCGCTGGGCCAGGTGCTATTTCCAAGTCGATCAAATAAATGGCAGCACGTTTTCAAGCAGTTAATTTATCATATTTTCTCTCTCCTTGTATATTATAAGTGATTCTAGAATTCAAGCAATGTTTACAAATATGGGTCCTTTAAGTTTTTCACACTTTATATTTGTCTTTAGTATTTAAGATATAAATATGGGTCCTTTAGGGTTTTCATCATTTATAACATTTTTTACAACTTTTATGGATATTTAATTTAAATCGTCAATGCACCCTCCTCTCTTTTTAATATTCTAGACATAATGATGTATTTAATTTAGTAAACGTTAAATGTTTTTTTTTTAAAAAAGGTAGGAGAAAGATACATTAATACTTAATCATTAATGCCTATGAATTCGGCTATAAAGAACTAGATAAGATCATAGAGAACCAAAAGCTAACTAATACCAACAACTAACAGAACAACAACTCAATATAAGAATCTTCAAAGTGAGATTTGTGGCTAGAGAAGTGCAAGCCGGTTTGAGCAAACTGAGCTCATATTGAAGGAGACGGAGGAGATTTACTAAAGCTTTGAATGAAACTCCCCAAAACCACCCTAAGAACCACAAGCTTAAGCCAAAACACTAAAGAAATTAAACCATAAGGATAACAAAAACATTGTACAAGACCAAACAACATAGACAAAGCCAAACTACTAGATCCAATAGAGAGCCCAAACCGAACAACATACAACTGAAGCACCAGCCGTCGTGATGTAATTCCGACGAAACCTGTCATAAGGAAAATCTGACAAAACCAGCGAACAACAAGAAGCAAAATCTTCCTATTTTTAAAGATAAAAGAGCAAACAAGCAGGATGGAGACAACCCAACGACTGCGGGTGGATAAGGCAAAAATAATGGAGATCAAATGGCAGTGTGGTGGTGGGTGAGGCGGTAGGCGTAGGAGTCACCGGTAGGGATGGCAATGGGTGACGGGTGCCCGTTTCACCCGATCACCCGACCTGTTAAAAACGGGTGACGGGTGAAACGGGTTCGGGTGACGGGTCGGGTTGGGTGAAAAATTTTCACCCGGTCACCCGACCCGTCACCCGCATCCATATATATTTTTTTAAAAAATACTTATTTCATGGTTAATCTCTATGTTTTGAGTATGTTGTTGACATTAGTTGATATGGTATGTCTTATTAACAAATATGAATGTTTTTTTAGCAAAAAAACTAAGCTTATATAGGTGTTACAAAATAAAATATATGATATAAAAAAAACGGGTGACGGGTTCACCCGTTTCACCGCGGCTGATGGGTGAAACGCGGGTGAAATACGGGTGAAATGCGGGTGAAACGGGTGAAATGCGGGTGAAACGGGTGAGAAATACATGCTAGAAAAAAACAGGTGAACGGGTTCACCCGTTTCACCCGCGGGTGACGGGTGAAAACAGGTGACGGGTGGTGATTTTTCGGGTGACGGGTTTGGTCGGGTGATACGGGTGAAAAACGGGTGACGGGTCGGGTGGAGCGTCACCCGATCCGAACCCGACCCGTTGCCATCCCTAGTCACCGGTGAGGAGACGGAGCCTTGTAAAACTCATTTCCGCAAAATCATCAAAAACACAAAATATTGTGCTTAACTTGAAACTCTTGGCCAGATCTACTCAATTGAAGCAAGAACCAACTTATTATAGAGGATTGAAGAAGAAATTTGAAGTTAAAGATGAAAAACAAAACAGACAAAGGAGAAAAGAAATGGGGGACGAGGTCCCCTGACAGCTCCCTAATTGAGAAAACGTTAAAGATGAAACTTTCTAATTGTGATACACCATAAATTAAGTATACTGTCCCTTCACTTAATAAAATACACATCCGCTGCATTAACCACTAAGCGCCTCTTGTACATCATTCATGGTCAATAATGAATGGGCATGATGTCAATAATTGAGGGGTTATAATTTAATTTAAGTTGGGAAATTTCACCAAATACCACTGAGTTTTTGCTTAATTCATGATATACCACTGTGTTTCTTAATTACATAGATAACACCGAGTTTTTACTTATTTCACCAGATAACACTCTTGTCACATATTTCGTTAAGATCTTGGTTAATATCCCTACAAAAAAGACTAAACTGCCCTATTATCAGTTAAACTAAGGTGGTATCTTATGGAATTTATCAATATGACAATTAATTGTGACGTAATTAATTAATAACATGAGTATTTTTGTCATTTTCCAGGAAAAATAAAAAGAAGTTAACAGAATATGAGATAGAGTGTTATCTGGTGAAATAAGTAAAAACTCAATGTTATCCTGTGTAATTTTAAAAACACAGTGGTATATCGTGAATTAAGCAAAAACTCAATGGTATTTGGTGAAATTTCCCATTTAAGTTTAACAAGGTGGCGTCTTAATATACTTAGTACATGTTTATAGTCAGTTGCTTGGAAATATTAATTTCTAAAGTGTGAACAGTTTAAGTTATTATGCTAAAGAATTGCCTCTGGGTGCGTCGGATTAGTTTGGACTTTTATCTCGAGCTTGAACTATACTAATCTAACTGGGGAACCCTCTCTCCTTCACCCAGTATATATAAAATGCCCTTTCTTTGTACCTCCGCAAAACCCTTCGCTGAAAAGAAAGAAAAATGGATTATAGTAGTCGTACCAACCTGCACTTCCCTTCCACGACCGATTCCTCCTTGTCGCCATCTCAAAAACGGAAGAGAATCATCTCAGAGTTGCAAAGAGGCTGGAAAGCAGCTACTATACTTCGTCGGATCCAAGTGGCCGCCGGTGATCGTACACTTCGGGATCAGGAGATGGATGTCGTCAATCTCTTAGTCACAATTGTCAGCTCCTTCTCCAATTGCCTCTCGATGTTCTCTGCTGGTTTTGTTGAAGCTCCGTCTTACTCAGTCAAGGGTTCTGAAGTTGGAAAGCCAGTGATGATGTCCACCAAGAAAGCGAAAATCCGAAGGGATGATCACCATAAACCGATGTATTATTCAGCAGACTTAATCTCTTTCCGAATATTTAGGACTCGAAACTGCCATCTTTTTTAAAAAGCCAGTGATGAAGTCCACAATTCAGAATGTATTGATAACGTGTTGTGAATGACTGAGAACTGAGGAAAAGTAGAACGATAATAGGTTTTTCATTAGGTAATAAGTGAGTAGAATGATCTCTACTTATAAAGAAGTAAGAGCAACATTCACCATTTACAACAGTTTTTACAATTTTTATGGATATTTAATTTAAATCCTCAATGCACCTTCCCTCTTTTTTAATATTATCGACATAATGATATATTTAATTTAGTAAACATTAAATGTTTAAAAAAAATTCATAAATGTAAGAGGAAGATAGATTAATACTTAATCATTACATGGCTAGGAATCCAGCTAACAGTGCACAAGGAGCTAGATAATATCGTAGAGAACCAAAGCTAACCACCACTAACAACTAAAAAGCAACAACTCAGCATAAGAATCTCCAAAGTGATATTTATGGCTAGAGAAGTGCATGAGAACCAACTGATTTGAGCAAACTGAGCTCATATGACAATCAACCATTGTCAAAGGAGATGGAGGAGATTTACCAAATCTTCGAATGAAACTCCTCAAAACCACCCTAAGAACCATGAGCTTAAGCCAGGACACTAAAGAAATTAAACCACTAGGATAACAAGAATATACAAGACTAAACAACATAGACAAAGCCAAACTACTAGATCCACTAGAGAGCCCAAACCGAACAACATACAATTGAAGCACCAGCCGTCGCGATGTATATCCGATGACAACCTATCACAATGAAAATCCGACAAAAACCCGCGAACAACAACAAGCGGGATCTTCTTATTTTTTGAGGGAAAAGAGCAAACAAGTAGGATGGAGACAACACCAATGTCGACGGGGTGGAGTGAGGCAAAAATGGCGAAGGTGAGATGATAGTGTACGTTGTGGCGGCAGGCGGAGAAGTCATCGGTGTGAAGATGAAGCCTTGCAAAACTCATTTCCACAAAATCATCAAAAACACCAAACATTGTGCTAAGCTTAAAGCTCTTGGCGAGATCTAAGTGATGGTAGTAAGAACCAGCTTATTTATGATTCAAGAAGAAATTTGAAGTTAAAGATGAAAAAAAGACAAGAGAAAGAAAAGAAAATGCGGAGCATAACCTCTAAGTTGGATCCTGATTTTATATATAAATGTTTTGAAAAAATAATAAGAAAACGTTAAAGGTGAAACTTTCTAATTGTGATACACCATAAATTAAGTATACTGTCCCTTCACTTAATAAAATACAAGCAACTTAGTTGATTACGACCACTAAGCGCCTCTTGTACATCATTCATGGTCAATGAATGGGCATGATGACAATAAGTGAGGGGTTATAATTTAATTTAAGCTTAACAAGGTGGCGTCATAATATATTTATAGTCAGTTGCTTGGAAATAACATTTCCAAGTGTGAACCGTTTAATTGTTTATGCTAAAGAATTGTCTGTGGCGTCGGATTAGTTTGGACTTTCATCTCGAGCTTCAACTATATTCTCTCCTGCACGCAGTATATATAAAATGCACTTTCTTTGTGCCTCCGCACTCCACAGACAAAAACCCCTTGGCGGAAAAGAAAGAAAAATGGAGTATAGTAGCAGTACCAACCTGCACTTCCCTTCCACGACCGATTCCTCCCTATCGCCATCTCAATCTCTCCCGCTGAATACTCAAAAACGGAAGAGAATCATCTCAGAGTTGCAAAGAGGCTGGAAAGCAGCTACTATACTTCGTCGGATCCAAGTGGCCGCCGGTGATCGTACACTTCGGGATCAGGAGATGGATGTCGTCAATCTCTTAGTCACAATTGTCAGCTCTTTCTCCAATTGCCTCTCGATGTTCTCTACTGGTTTTGAAGCTCCGTCTTACTCAGTCAAGGGATCTGAAGTTGGAAAGCCAGTGATGATGTCCACCAAGAAAGCGAAAATCCGAAGGGATGATCACCATAAACCGATGTATTATTCAGCAGACTTAATCTCTTTCCGAATATTTAGGACTCGAAACTGCCATCTTTTTTTTAATATTTTTAAGTTGCTGTTTTTGTCTCCTTGCATTGACCAACATATATATAAGTTGTTACTTGCCGGCTGCTGCAGCAGGAAGAAGACGGAATTAGATACCACAGATCTCACTGATGATGGATTCGTCTGGAGAAAGTATGGCCAAAAACCAATCCGAACTTCAGCACATCCAAGGTAAAAAATTAATCTTATGTTCTTGTCCTTGGAAAAAAATAGAAAAGAACTTCCTTTTTCCGCAGAAAAAATATGAAAACATTTCCAATCCTTGAGAAGAAATAGATATAAGGGCAATTTTTATACGCTGACCCCTGTAGCCATAAATGATAATATATCTTATTCCCTTTCCCATATCATTACATCAACATTTATAAGGATTTTAACTTGCAGACACTATTACAAATGTACCCATTGGGATGACCAGAAATGCCAAGCAACAAAATGGGTTCAGAAAGTTTCGGAGGAGCCCTCACTCTACCACACCATATACTCAGATGAACACACTTGCAGTAGCCATCTTAGAAGCTTAGATACTTCTTCCTTACCAGATGATCAACCTCCAGATTCCAACTTTTATATAAACTTTGACGGCAGGTCAAATCTCCCTTGGAGTGCAACCAAAGATGATGTTGAGATGAACCAACAGGATATAAAATCGAGCTGCAACCGCTTCTTCTCAAATCCATCATCTTCATCAATATCATTGCCTGATATGGCCCAACCCAAGGAAGAACACAGTGATGGCAGTAGCAGCTTGTTGGCTGTAAGTTCGGATCATCAGATGACTCATCAGACGATGTCAAGGAATACCTCGATTTATGATGAAGACATTCACCAGCCAACAACTACGACTATGAACCAATATTCATCAGATGATTACAACTACAAGTCGTCAGTGCTCCATGACCCCATAACAACTGCATTTTCATCATCATTTGAACCAATGAACATTGAGGAGGTTCATGATTATTATGGTGGTAATGTGATACTATCGCAAAAAGAGGCATTCTTTTGCAATTCGTCTCTAGAAAGGTATTTATATAACGAATTGATGTGACCATTGTGAATATGAGTTTGAGGATCGATACATTTAGATCGATCACCCCGATACGCTAAAGGAAAAGAAGATTTTTCATAGTTTGATCAATTATCTAGATATTTTCAGTTGTTATTGTTGATTATGCTCCTGTCACTAGTGCAGAAATAGGCTACAACTCCCATCTCCAATTTGCATCTCCTTCAAATCTAGCACAAAATCTATACATATCGATGAGGACGTTTTCCGCCACTGAATCTCGAGTCTCTTTCATCTCTGTAACAACCATGGATTCACAGTTCATCTCCAGAAAAAATGGTGTTGGCCGTGTTGAAGTTAGACAACCAAAAAGCTCTCAAATGAAGGTAAGTGTGTTTTGGATTTGGCAAGGGATGATTTCATTCTTCATATTACAAGTCTAAAAAAACAACGTTAACTATCGTAGTCAAATATAGAGGCTAACTACTACATATACAGCAACCACATGTTTTATACATGCTTGCTACTTATTCAACAATGGTGAACGGGAATAGGAAGGACGGTACCTCCCTCTACTACCTATCTCTTCTAGAAGAGAGGCTGGAGTTGCTTTTCTTCAACACTCCCTCTCAACACCAGCTTCATCTCTTTTTATTATTCCTGGATGATTATAGAAATTTTCGAGCTTGTTGCCACTCAAGCCTTTAGTAAACAGATCTGCAGCTTGGTTCTCAGTTTTGATATACTTTAACTGAATCTCTTCCTGCAAGACCATCTCCCTGAGGAAATGATAGTGCACCTCTACGTGCTTGGTTCTAGCATGGAAGACTGGATTCTCCGCTAACTGTATTGCTGACAGATTGTCACAATATAGCACGATGTTGTACTTGATTGGCTGATACAAGTCCTTTAATAATTGCATTAACCAAGTGCTTTCTTGAGTTGCCATAGCTGCTGCTCGGTACTCTGCTTCAGTAGTTGACAACGACACTGTCGATTGTCTCTTGCTACACCAAGACACTGCTCTAGACCCAAGCATAAATACATAGCCAGTGGTCCAACGTCGTGTGTCTGGATCACCTGCATAGTCAGCATCACAATAGCCAACTAGCTCACAATCTTCACCACTCTTATAGAGTATACCATGTCCTAGTGTACTCTTCACATATCTTAGAACTCGTCGGGCTGCTTCCAAGTGAGGTTTCTTTGGATTCTACATATAACGACTTAACACACCGACTGCAAATGAGATATCAGGTCGTGTTAGGTTAAGTAGATAAGACTACCCACCAGTTGCCGATACATCATAGCATCCTCTAAATTTTCCCCTTCATGAACACATTCTAGCATTTGGCTCTATTGGTGTTGAGATCGGCTTGCAGTTGAGCATTCCAAACTTTTTTAGTAAATCTTTAGAATACTTCAGTTGATGAAGACAGATTCCTCTTTTGGTGATCAATCTCGAGACCAAGAAAGTGCTTCAGCTGTCCCAGTTCTTTCATCTGAAAATGAACTGACAGATTTCCTCTAGTTTGAGAAACTTCTTCTTCATCGTCACCAGAGATGATCAAATCATCCACATAAAATAGCACAATAGTTAGTTTCCCTTCTTTTGCTTTGAAAAACAAGCTAGAATCTGCAGACGTCATCGAATAGCCATTGTGAGTAAGAAATTCAGCAATCTTACCATACCATGCCCTTGGTGCTTGCTTTAAGGCCATAAAGTGCCTTCCTAAGTTTGCACACATACTCAGGATGATCTTGGCTCTGAAATCCTGTTGGTTAGTTCATATAGATTGCTCGATCTAACTCTCCATGCAAGAAGACATTCTTCACATCCATTTGCCATAGGTTCCAATTTTTACTGGCTGCTAGTGCTAGTAGAACTCTCACTGTAGTAAGTTTTGCAACTGGACTAAATGTCTCATCATAGTCCAATCCATATTGTTGAGAAAATCCACGAGCTACTAGACGAGCCTTGTACCTTTCGATTGACCCATCTGTGTTACGCTTTAGCTTGTACACCCACTTACAAGAGATCAGCTTCACCTCTCTTGGTTGGGGTACCAGCTCCCATGTTTGATTGCGCTCTAGTGCAACCATTTCTTCTTCCATTGCTTTGATCCACTCTTGATCTTTGAATGCCTCTTCGAACGTCTCAGGTTCTTTCACATCTACATCTTCAGCAATGGCCACATTTGCATACTTGGGATTTGGCTTCTTGATTCTACTTGATCTTCTAGGTGATGTCACTCCTTCAGAATCACCTTCTTCATCTAGTGGTTGGTGAATACCAGTTTGCCAGGGGTTTTGATCTAAGCCTTCTTCAGTACCACCATCTTCAGGTTCATCTGTCCTTGGTGGATCTTGTAACTCATCCCTAGGAAACACTTCACTATCTGAGGACCACCACGATGAAAATCATCAAATACCACAATTCGAGATGTGTAGCACTTCCCAGTTGATGGATCACAACACCTCCATCCTTTCCTCTAGTTGTCGTATCCTATAAAGATACATCTAATGGCCTTCTTTTCCATCTTACTACGTAAGTGATCAGGTACAAATACATAGCATACACATCCAAACACTCGAAGATGACCAATAGCAGGCTTTATCTTCCATAACTTTTCAAATGGTGATAAAAAGTCTAACCTTTGTTGAGGAAGCCTATTGATCACAAAGGCTGCAGTATTCATCGCCTCTGCCCAAAACCTTCCTGGAATATTCTTCGCATGGATCATACTTTGACATATCTCCGCCAGGTGCCTGTTCTTTCTTTTTGCTACACCTTTTTGTTGTGGAGTGTTTGGACAGGTAAACTGGTGTCGTATTTTGCAGTCCTTCAAAAAGCTTAAGTACTCCTGTGAGGTGTACTCTCCTCCATTATCAGTTCGTAGACTACGAATCTGTTTACCAACCTCTGACTCCACTGTCTTCTTGAACTCTTTAAACTTTTCAAAGACTTGAGACTTTTCTTTCATGAAGTAGATCCACACATACCTCGAGAAATCGTCAATGAAGGTCACCTATATACTTCATCCCACCGATGGAAGTTTTTGCTTGACCGGACCAAACACGTCAGAGTGAACCAACTCTAGTGTCTCCTTTGCTTTATAGCTAGATTCTTTGTATGGTAATTGGTGTGCTTTTCCATACTGACAACCTGCACATACAGTATCGGTCTTTACCTCAAGTCGAGGAAGCCCTTTCAACATCAACTTTTTCATCATCACGTCTAGCTTGGAGTAGCTGACATGGCCTAGCCGCATGTGCCATAAGTCTGCTGTCTCGTTCCTTCTTGTCTTGTCTATGTATGCAGCCTCTGCTGACATCCCATAGATCGACTCTACCTTCTGCCCTTTCATGATGGGCTTTTCAGTGACCTCAAGGTATCGATATACCTTCCCATCATCTGGTCCGAGCAAGATAAAGTGACCAGCCGATGTTAACTGTGATACTGAAAGGAGATTTTTCTTCATACCAGGAACGTGGTTAACGTTTTGAAATACCATCTCAGCATCACCAGATTAAGGGACACTACAGTATTACCGATGTGAGTTATCGGCAATTTTGAGTTGTTGGTTGTCACCACGACTCGACTTCCCTTGTAGTTTGTCAGGCTCTCTAACTTCTCTTTGTTACCCATCATATGATTTGAGCAACCGGAGTCAACAATTCAATCATTGTCATAGTCATTTGATTTGGTGTTGTTGCCGAGAGAGCTAGTTCTGCTTCATCTACTGCAAAGTGAGCCTCCACATCCCATTCATCTTCACTTTTTGAAGTAGCGGTGTTGCTTTCCACACCCTTCTTCTTGGCCCAACAATCTTTTGCCATGTGACCTATCTTGTCACAATTATAACACTTCCTTTCAAATTTTTGGTTACTGCCACGCTTCTTCCAACGACTGCTCCCTGAGCCTGGATGACTCTTCCCTTTGTCACTGTTCCTCTTGGATCCACCATCATCATGCTGCTTGGAATTCCATTTTCCTTTCTTGGCGTAGAGTGCCTCTTCTTCTTTCTTCATTGAGGCTCCTCCCATCTGTTTGGCCAAAGCTTCTTGACCGACGAGCAAATTTTCGAATTCCAAAGCGATGGTTGATTTTGCCATCCTTGTATAGCAGCAATAAAGATCCTGAATTCCGGTTTCAACCCATGGATAATTATTCGTTTCATCCTGGTATCGCCGATTCGAGCTTCCGAATCCAACTCAGAAATTTCTCGACACAACGACTTTACTTTATGAAAGTATTGCGCAACCGTCATGTCACGTTGTGCAATTGATAATAGCTCACTTTCCAAGAGCTGCAGCTTCGTGTCATTTTTTTTCGAGAATAACTCCACCAATGTATCCCAAGCGTCTTTGGGAGTCTTCGCATCTTGAATGTGCTCGAGAATTTCTTCTTCAACAGTCGTCTTAAGGGTAAACATGGCTTTGTCCGCTTTAATCTTCCATTTCCGCAGCGCGTCTTCTCCGGTTGGCGGTTTTATTTCGGTGCCATTAACAACCTCCCATAAATATTGTCCTTGCATTAGGGGTGGCAATTTTTACCCAACCCGATAACCCGACCCATACCCAACCCGAAAATAGCGGGTTTGAGTCACGATTATTGACCCTTTAATTATTGGGTCGGGTGGGGTTACCTATTAAATTTTTGGGTTGGGTATGGGTTTCAAAGTCCGAACCCGTAATCAACCCGACCCGTTTATTTCATTTATTAACAATAATAATAAAATAAATAATTAGATAAAAATATAAATATAATACTAAGTAAGTGCTAACCTACTATTAGTATATACAGATTATGTAGTTCTTTTTTATGAGAGGTTGTTTATTGATAATACTACTTTGTTGTATTTTTTTATAAAGCAAAACGAGAGTATTCGCTATGTGGATTGTTAAAGACAGTGTGTTGTTCTCTCCTCCAGCTCCCACTGTGGTCCTATCTCTTCTGTACTTTGAAGATTTTTGTCTATGTTTTGATTCTATATTCTGAAGGAGAAAATACAGTTATATTTGGCCCAGGTGCGTATACATCACCTTCTTCTGTTAAGTGCTACTGAGCACGACATGTATGTGGAAAAAGAAAAAAACGGAGGATAATAAAAACTCGGGATATCTACCATATTGAATGTATGATTTCATTCATTTGTAAATCCGTTTGAGCAATTAATTAAAAAAATTTAATTCCACGTCTTTTAAATTTTGCATAGCTTAATTATGTTGGGTTAAACGGGTCGGGTATGGGTTTAATCATTTTATATGGGTCGGGTATGGGTTGATAATTTGTAACCCGAATATTATTGGGTCGGTATGGGTCAATACAAGTTTAAATCGGGTCGGGTATGGGTGAGCTTCAACCCGACCCATTAACCCGAATGCCCACCCCGCATATATGACATTGTGCAAGTAAACCAGAATTATAATGTTGTTAGTGAGCTTTTTACTCCACACGCAATTTGAAAATCAGCCATAATTTTTTTTTCACGACAGCCACTTACTTTACAAAAAGAAGAAAAAATAAGCACTTCACTCGGCTGTACTCTCTTTTGCTTTTGAGTTCACGTGAAGCACTTTTTTTTTCTTCTTTTTTTTTCAATACGCTACGCTGCTCCTCTCCTCTTTCTCTCTCTTTTTTTAATTTGTCTCACCACTCAGCACCGACTGAAAAAAAATAGCCCCTTTTTACTTTTTTTTACTTGACCACTCCACTACACAAACTTCTCACAATTTTTTAATAGAATTCCTTTCTTTACTCGTCACTCACGTCAAGCTAAAACCCAAACTCACTCTGTTCTTTTTTTCATCTCTCTTCCTCAACCCAGCACTCTCTGGTTTCTTCCTAACCAATGAAAATGAATTTGCTATCTCTCTGTTTTCTCAAACTCAATTGCACTTACGATGCGGGGAAGGAAAGAAGGAAAAAAATTGTGTTGCTACTGGAGCTCACGGAAAGATTTGGCTGAAATTAGTGTTACGGATTACACACAACAAGGCAGAATACTCAAGATTGATTTTGGAGTTTCAAGCGCAGTACTGATGAAGAAATACAAACATAGTGAACCTGGCTCTGATACCAAATTGTTGAAGTTAGACAACCAAAAAGCTCTCAAATGAAGGTAATTAGTGTTTTGGATTTGGCAAGGGATGATTTCATTCTTCATATTACAAGCCTAAAAACAACGTTAACTATCGTAGTCAATATAGAGGCTAACTACTACTATACAGCAACCACATGTTTTATACATGCTTGCTACTTATTCAACAATGGTGAATGAGAATAGGAAGGGACGTGCATCCCTCTACTACCTATCTCTTCTAGAAGAGAGGCTGGTGTTGCTTTTCTTCAACAGGCCACCCTAATTTCTTATCTTTTTCCCACGGGTTCTATATGGATTATGGAATCACATTCTCTACGTCGACTCTTAAAAATGGTAGGCTGTTTCAAGAGCCACAAAGGCACTGTTCATATATTCAATCTCAGGGTTCGAGGGTTTAAATTGTTAGACTTTGGTTGTTAAAAAACTTCAAATTTGATATTGGATCAAAATATAATATTTTAGCATCGTCCACGTAAAGTTTCAGCAATTTTGGACAACATTTGAGAATGTTTAAAGTAGAATTATGAAAACCAGCAAGGGTATATTGTGGATCACGAAAGAAAAAGGGGTATATTATGAATTTTCCCTTTAAAATATAAGTCCAAAATGAAAAAAAATTATACCATTGTTCATCTAAATCAAAACTAGACCAGACATGAATATGTTTTGACAACTTTAAAATTTGATATTATTTACATGTATATGTAGATATAAACCATACTTGATTCACCAATACAGTTTAAAATACATCAAACACTAATAATAATCACTGCAAAACAATAATGATTCATTATTTGTTTAAAATTGGTATGTCAAGAAGATATGATTAACCACTTGACTTAAAATATATCATATAAATAATAATAATAATAAATAATAATAATATACACCACAAAACAATAATATACAATCAATAATGATTTATCAGTTCCAAAGTTTGTTATCTAATTCCCACTTATTAGTTAATGAATCATAATATCAAACTTAATGAATTATACATCATTTTAGTGTATCATCAGAAAAACATATAAAAATAAAATTTAAACAATTACAACTCAAAACAATTTGGTACGTAAGAAAAATACATAATTCACCATATAAGGTTTTAAAACTCCATAAAACATAATAATACACTACAAACACAATAATTTTTATGGGTTCCGAAGTTTGACATCTAATTCCCCTTATTACTAATCATAATATCAATTTTAATGAATCATAATATCAAATTTAATGAATCATAACATCATTTTAGTGTATCATCAGTAACATATAAAAAAAATTCAACATAATTCAACAAAACAATATTGGTACGTAAGAAAAATACATAATTCACCATATAAGGTTTAAAATACATCATACAATAATAATAATTCACTACAAAACAATAATATTTTTATCGGTCCGAAGTTTGTTATATAATTCCAACTTATTAGTTATTGAATCACAATATCAATTTTAATTAATCATGATATCAAAACTAATGAATCATATTATGATTTTAGTGTTTCATCATATACATGTAAAAATATTTTTTGTAAGTTGTCAAAATTATCCATGATTGGTCTTGTTTTGAAGAGCATGAATTCAATGAACATTAATAAATTTTTTCATTTTAGACTTATATATCAAAAGTATAATAATTTTTAAGTTAATATAATAAAAAGCAACCCGGTCAGCAAAAACAATCCAGTCAGCAGCTGACTGAGACTGCCAATCACTAGTAGGCTGCACAACAATGGGTACAAGTATGAAAATTTAGGTTAACTGAAACCGGGTGTAGATTTTTGTAATGATAACAAACTATATAAAAGTGAGTAAATAAAAACAATAAAAAAAACTAGATAGCACCAAGCATTTCATATCATGTGCAAGCATTAGTTTATATACGTAACATATACACAAATATTGAATCCACCATTATACAATGCTCAATCATCTAATCAATTCATTATGTAATATATAATCTACACATTTATAATCATATGACACGAAACTCCAAGAATATAAGACAAATTAATTCACGTAGATTCGAACACATAATTTCAGCTGCTTTATCAACTAAGTGATAGTAAAATACTTCTGAAAAGATTTAACAAAATGTAATTACAATATATACTATCTATAATGCTTACCATGCATGCGCTTCAATGCACATAATATATTTGACTGTTCTTTTTCTAGAATCTAGATTATCTTTGTTCAAGTTATCAAATATAAGTTAAAGGATATACCCAAAGACTAGCACATAGCAAAAAAAATATATCAAAAACCAAAATTGAAGACTATATGTATATATAATATATAGTTATATATAATTAATAGGTTAACCGAGGTTAACCATGGTATAAAAGTTACATACAGTAACCTAAACCACATATGTCTAATTATAACAGTACGATTAACCGTACCCCAAAAACAATATGATATAAAGGTTTGGTACCATACCGCAGTAACGGTTTTTTTTTTGGCAACGGTATTACTAGATCATTCTATATAAGTTGTGACAAGTTGCATAATTCCAGTATAATAGTGTAAATCAACTTTAATGGATATTTTTTTATAAAATACAAGCTTTAAACCTGAAGCATATATAAGCTAGTGGCTGCCAACTATAATTCGCCAACTCAAGTATATGCACAATTATTGATATTTAAACCCTAAATGCACCCTCTCGGTTTTTTACTTTTAGAAATGATGACTTATTTAAATTAGAAAACGTTAAATGTTTTCTGAAATTTAAGAAAACGGTATAGGTTTTTCATTAAGTAATTAGTGAGTAGAATGATCTCTATTTATAAATAAGAAGCTAACATAATAGGCTACATTCACCATTTATAATAGTTTCTACAATTTTTATGGATATTTAATTTAAATCCTACCCTCTCTTTTTCTAATATTATGGACATAATGATATATTTAATTTAGTAAACGTTAAATGTTTTTTAATTTTTTCCAAAAAGGTAAGAGGAAGATAGATTAATCTTAATCATTACATGTCTAGGAATCCGGTTAAGAGCGCACAAGAGCTAGATGAGACCATAGAGAACCACAAGCTAACCATCACCAACCAAAAGTGCAATAACTCAGCACAAGAATATCCAAAGTGAGATTTGTGGCTTGAGAAGTTCATGAGAACCAACTGATTTAAGAAAACCGCTTATATGACAACTAATCATTGTCAAAGAAGATGGAAGAGATTTATCAAATCTTTGAATGAAAAACACCCTAAGAACCATGAGCTTAGTTAGTAGAACACTAACGAAATTAAATCACAAGGGTAACAAGAATATTGTACAAGACTAAACAACATGGACAAAGCCAAACTACTAGATCCACTAGAGAGCCCAAACCCAACAACATACAAATAAAGCACCAGCCTTCGTGATGTAAATTTGACGACAACTTGTCGCAATGAAAATCTGATGAAAATCAACGAACAACAACAAGCGAAACTTCTTATTTTTAGAAAAAGAGTAAACAAGTAGGATGAAGACAATACCAATGACAGCGGGGTGGAGTGAGGCAAAACGACGGAGGTGAGATGGCAGCGTGGTGATAGGTGAGGCGGTTGACGGAGGATCATCGGTGAGAAGACGAATGTTGTGCTCAATTTGAAGTTTTGATAAGATCTACACAATGATAATTAGAACTAACTTATTTATAAAGGATTCAAGAAGAAATTTGAAGTTAAAGATTAGAGAATGAAAAAAGGGGAGGAGATCCCGTGAGCTTCTCTCTCCCTAACCATTGGATCCCGATTTTATATATAAATGTTTTTTTAATATGAAAACCTTAAAGGTGAAACTTTCTAATTGTGATACACCATAAATTAAGTATACTGTCCTTCACTTAATAAAATACACATCCGCTGCAATAAGCAACTTGGTTGATTAAGACCACTAAGCGCCTAGTGGATCATTCGGTCAATGAATGGGCATGTTGACAATAAGCGAGGGGCTATAATTTAATTTAATTTAACAAGGTGGCGTCATAATCCACTTGGTTATAGTCAGTTGCTTGGAAATAACACTTTCCAAGTGTGAACAGTTTGTAGTGTTTTGCTAAAGAATTGCCTCTGGTATCTGATTAAATTAGACTTTCATCTCGAGCTTCATCTATATTCGTCTAAGCCAAATTCTTGACTACAACTCACTGTAGCCACCTAGGATATCCAGTATTTTTTCATTTTTTTTTCCTTGCAGCGTGTAAACCCACGTGATTTTTCTTCTTCATTTTTGTTCTTTTCGCTTACGAACATAATTGTGTTCTTTTTTTTAAAGAGAATTTCATGAAACGCCACTATATTTTTGGCTAATTCATGAAATGTCCCTAAAAAAAGAGTCATGAAATGCCACTATAGATGGAAAAAAATAAAAATACCCCTACTAGTTAACAAATTACTTTTAAAGTTCACAATATGCCCCTAAGTGTTAAAATTAACAAAATATCAAAATACAATAAAAATATAAAAAATTTGGGAAATTTCATGAAATGCCACTATATTTTTGGCTAATTCATGAAATGCCACTAAAAAAAGAAAGTCATGAAATGTCACTATATTTTCTAAAAAGTCCATGAAATGCCACTATAGATGGAAAAAAGACAAAATACCCGTACTAGTTACAAATTACTTTTAAAGTTCACAATATGCCCCTAAGTGTTAAAAATTAACAAAATATCAAGTACAATAAAAATATTTGTAACACCCCTACCGATAATCCAGTCATTATCTCCTAACCCGTCTCAATTACCAATCACAATGCAGCAAAATTCAAACACAACCAGGGGTGATACAATGCGTTAGTCACCCGTGACTAACAAGGCCAAATCCAATCCAAACAAACAATACAATACAATATCGATCTGATGGGTCTTATATACCAAGTGCTACAACCAAACTATACATTTCTTTCCTTAGTCAAATCTTAATTCAACTACAACTTCAAATCCATAATTTACAATACAATACCCGTTCAATGCTATACCAAGTATCTACAATTCCCAAGTCTATTGATGACCGTGCCGTCTTACAATCCCATAATACAACAAATACAATTTCTTAACAGCTACCCATATTTAATAATAACCCGTCCTACTCTCGAATGGTGATTGACATCTATGTACCTGGAAAATAAAAACGATGCCCCTAGGTCTCAGCAAATTGCTGCATATGAAATTCGCATACCCCGCGTACTAGCGAGGGTACGCCGACTATTTGGTCGAGAGCATAAAGTTCGTTTTGATTCAATCAACATGCAAGACATCAATACATTATATATGTATTTTAACACATTCAAAGTTCAACAAAGAACACAAACACTAACACACATCAAGAGGTTAGTTTAATTTGTTCTTTACTTAGGCTTGAGGGTGTCTACCTCACTATGCCTTACTCACTTGCTCATTGTCTTACCCACTCTCTTGGGTACTCTTGCTCACAATCTCCACAAGTTCTACAATACTCAACTCAATTCTCCACTCAAACTCAAATTCTCAAGTCTCTCAAATCACAACTCAATTCTCAATACTCACATACTCAATCAATACTCAATACTCAAGTTCTCCAATCAATACTTAATACTCAAAGGCATCTTTTAAGTCTTAGCCACGACCTCCCGGCAGGGTCATACACAACCCCCACCGGGCTTACAAATACAAAAGGAGCTATGCTTTTAGCTCCTCAAGTTCACAAAAGTCCAGTTCTCTACCGGACTACTCAAATTCCCAAAACTCCTCTCTCGGATCATTTCACAATTGCATGGATTAGCCTAGAGTATCTCTCTCGACAACATCTATTGGCTTAGGGAATTCCTCAATGTCTGATATTCTAAGATTTAAGGATTTTACCCAACTTATCGAATACTCTCATGTTCGTGACATTGTTCGTTTTAGTCGGTTCCTCTCATTGGGGTTCGACTATATCTCTAAGGGGTTTGGTGATCCCTTACCATGCTTTACTTTACTCAAGGTTCATATTTTGAACAATCATCCATCCTCTAGATAGAGGTTACTCATATACTTCCACTATTATTTATTGTGTGGATTAAATCAATTCGGTTCTCTAACCATTATCGGGAGTTTACTACTCCCCTATACTTTCTCACATTCTAGTGAGTTCATAGGTTTATGTTATCGTTTCTTGGTTCGATAGTTTTAGTGGTTTCCCCTTTCGTTAATTCACAACTTAACTCTTTCTCGAGTCTCTAACCAAACAAGACTCAACTATGAGTCGATCTACAATACACAATCAACATGCAAGCAATTCATTCACAATTCATATTTCATGAATTAACAAACTTTAGTTCAAAATGCAATCCAACAAACAACAATACAATACAAGCACTAATATGTGCAACCAATCCGATTCGTGCATTTATCTTGTTAGGTGATCACACAATCAGACAAGCACACAAATCGGGTAACCAAGTTAGGATACAGGGCATGAGAAAATCATACCTTTCACCGGGGTTAACTTTACCGGGTATTCTCACGTTCCTCGGCTCACACTTGTTCCCCGTGTCTTACTCTTGAACCACTAATTACATGTCAAATGGTTCTATTAATATTAAGCGTTACGGTATGTACATAATTGCTACTCCCGTACTTACCCCGTTATCCCGTTATCTCGGTTTAACTTAGTGTACTAAGTTTCTCAACTTACTCACTCACTTCCAACACTTGTTTATACTTCTTAGGACCTTAAAGGTCACCAAACAACTCCTAAACATCATCTAAACCAATACCATTCAAACCCCCATCATTAGAAGCCTTAAAAAATTTCTTTCTCTCTGGTCTGGACCGCCCTCTGGGGAGGTCCCCAGGGGCGGTCCACAACAGAAACTACACTCGTCCTGCAGATTCAGCTGGACCTCCCCACAGGGGCGGTCCACAACAGACCCCATTTTTCAAAGTGCTTTTTTACTCATTTTGAACTCCAAATTCACCCCAATCTTTTCCCACTCATTCCACAATCTTTCCACATGTTTCCTACATAATTAAACACCCAAAACATGCTCTAAACCACTCTAAATCCTTGGTTAAATCCTTACTCCAATTCTTGCTCATTTTCTACAAAATTTCATTCTCACTTTCACATTTTGCACACTTGTGCATTTCTAGCTTCTTCTTGTTAGTCTCTACCTCTTACCAACCTTACCAAATCACCTAATGACCATTCCAATTCATTCCTAGACAATTGCATTATCTAAACCCAAGTTCACTCCTTGTTTCACAAGTTAAAACACTAACTCATTCCTAAAATTTCTAAGATCCTCACAAGTCATTTTGCTACAGATTTTTACACCTTTCAAACCCATTCTTCATTCACCATTTCAAGGCTATTAATCTACTCTACTCACCAAAATGAACACTTAAGTTTCCCCCACTTACCAAGTCACCTACAAGCATCATTTCTTACTAAAATTTTGTCATAACCTTCCTATAAACCTTGCATATCCATTCTCACCCATTATCACCAAAATCAATCCTAAGCTAGCCACACCCATGAAGGGTCCTACCAGCACACACAATTTCCTCAAAATCCCATCAACAACAATATAAGCACTAAACATAAAATGCATGGCTCTAAGGCCCTTAATTCAAACCAACAATTCACAAGTTCTCTCAAAATCAACTAAACATATTATTTTTTTCATATTTTGGGTTCATTATTCAATTTAACCCATCCCAAATTCTTAAACAATCAAAACACTTCAAGGTAGATTTCTTACCTTAATTTCACAAGTTTCTCTTTTGAATTCTCCTCTCTCTTCCTCTCTTCAATTCATTCAAGTGGGAATGGAGTTGCCAACTCCATCCCAACACCCAAGGAACACAAAATGCATTCAATTAATCTCCTCAACCCTTAGGAAACTCTAATTTAATTGAAGGGCTTAGAACACAAAGTTAGGGTTTACCTTTTGGAGCTTTTTAAGAGGGGTTTTCACCCATGAATCAAGAAGGGGTTTACTCCACCATTGGAGGGTTGAAACAAAGCTCCAACACAAGGAAAACAAGGCATGAGAATGGCAAAAATCGGTCAAGAGGGAAAGATGAAGAAAATGAGTTTTTCTTGAATATTCTTACCTTAGGAGAGAGGGGAGACTCCAAGCTACACATTGATGCCATTTTCTCTTCAAATGGGAAAAACCCACGGAGATGAAGTTCCTCCTTTGGAATTTTAAAAGAGGGATGATAGAGCTAGTTGAGGGATGAAGAATATGTGATTATTTTTGTGGTTTGAGCTCTAATGGAGCTTGGGCAAGCCAAAGAAAGCTTGAACAGCCATGGAAGAAGGGGGATGTCGCAAGGAAGAAGAAGGGAGGGTAAGAAATCGGCTGGGAGGAAGAAAGATAGGAAAGAGAGAAGGAAAAGAAAATAAGGAGGAGAGAGAAGAGGGTGTGCACTTTTCTACTTTTTCTTTCTTTCTTTTCTTTTATTTCTTTCTTTCTAGCTTAATGTGAGTGAGGGAGGCTGATTTATTAGCTAAAAACCGGCCGCCTTAATATATACCAACTGGAGCGTTTTTCGTCTTTTACAGAAAACGCTTGTTAATTTACCCGGTTTTAGCACTATTCACTAACTAGGCCCGTTTTCTGGAATTTTCTCGTTTCTTTAATTTTAATGGTTATTAAGCTTTCATTAATGTTTATTTATAGTTATTTAATGAACTATAATTTTTACGGGTTAATTTGACCACTCAAAGTCACGTTTTTGGGTTTTCTCGAAAAACGTGCGCTAAAGCTTTATTAGCGTTTTAATTCATTTATGGATTCGTTTTCTTCGGGAATTGTTCCCATATATTATTTAGGCCTTATTAAGCCTTTAAAATTCACCCAATACCCTTTTAAGGTTGTATTTCTCCTAGGGTCACTTAACGCTTAATTTAGCATTTTTCGCTTTTTAAGCGTATTCTTGTTTCTTTTGGATTTATTCTCTTTACCAAAATTACTTAGGCACTATTAGGCCCTAAAATATCGTATTAGAGTAATTTAATCACCCTAATTAAGTTCGGGGTATTTCGACCTACCCCCCTTAAAGAACTTTGCCTTCATAGTTGGTGAATCTAATATTGTTAGTCACCCAAGTACTCAATACAAAGGTGATAATCTCTCTATAACCTGTCAGACTCCAAATCCTAACTCAATGCATAACACATCCAAACAACATGTCAAGCATGCATAGCAACCAAAAATATCATTGTCCAATCTCTCAATAGGGGTCCATCCGCAGACAATTAGGCACTAAGTCCTCCCCCGTATCGAGTGATCCCTCAGGTACCGGTCACGTTTGAACACTTACGCTCTCTGGTTCACGGCCGTCATGACATTGATCACTTACTCTTTCTGGCTCTATGGTCCTTTGGTTCTGATCAAATCATTTGCACCTCTAGAGAATCCTCAGGCTCCAAAGTGGGTACTCTTCCCTGACCGGAATACACATATCCGGCGGCCCTTGGATAAATACAAAACACACACTACAACGTCCTACCGGTCACTTAGTACCGTTGCTAGTCCGTTGTAATGGTTTCAAAACTATTCATCACTTCCACCGACTCACAACTAGCTTCACCTCCATGGTTTCAACCCGATACCGGTGCCTAGCCATGAAAGATCCACTAGCGCCCGTGGGAGCGGTTTCAAAACCGATCCTCATTCTCAAGTTTGAAGAAAATCATTTGTGCCAAAACCAGTTTGGAAATTCATTTTGAAAACTTCAATGCAACTCCAAATTCCAATTTGCGTTAATTTCACCTATTACTGGTGTGATTACTTATGGCCGCTTGTAGGAAGCTTCAAGAGTCATTCAACCCCATGTGATCAGCATTGGTGTAACTATCCATCCACCCCAATATGTGTTCAGTTTCCCTTGATCGCTAGCAAATCAAGCTCCACCTCCCACCTCAATTCACATAATCAAATAGTCAAACATTAATTTCATTTTCTATCTTTTTAATCTTTCTAGTCATAATCACCTATCAATACATTTACCAATTTCTAGAATCCATTTACTCACTTACTAATCATCTCATCAATTATTACAAGATTTTATCCAACTACTATACCTATGAAATTCAAAGGTTAATTTCCAATTAGTCTTTCTATCCTCCAATTATTCACAAATCAAATCAATTTCTATTCTCAAATTATTCACAAATACAATAAAATCAAGTTACCTAGGGGACTCACTTCCCACTAGGTTCAATATCGGTTTCATACCGATTTATACTCATCAATTCCTCAAACATACTCATTTCCCATGCTAATACCAGTCGGGGTTCTCATTCCCCGAGTTTCTCTACTCCTTTCCACTTCAAATCTCCCACAATCAACCTTAATTACATTATGAATGGATACATATGTTTATGTAACATAAGTACCAATCATCACAACAAAATTCTTTTACGCTATGCGCATTGTAGTTTACGCCCTATCACGTAAAACGTACATTTCACGGTTTTCGCCCTACTCCCCTTAAAAAGGGATTACACCCCGTAATCTACCATGTGTCAACATTGAACATAGGTCGAAGGAATTCAGCCGTCATGGAGTGGTTCAACTTCTATGCGGTCTATTATACAATGTGTTCTAGTCAAAGGGTCTTAACCAATTTACTGGTTTAGTCCCTACACCAAGAATTCCCATCGGAGTTTATTTAACTCTTAACCGGGTTCGGTTCTAGCCTTAAAGGCTTCAAGGCATTGATAATTATCCATTCATTCACTAGGTGTATTAAACCTTAGAATTTGGGCCCACTAGCTTCTGCTGCTCAACCGTGATAACTCAGGTTATTCGCCCTTTTCGTTATTCTTAATGTATTAGACATCACCTTTTATCCCTTTTATCTTGGGAATAAGGTTATTAATCAAGTGTGGTATTCTTTTACCGTATGCGAACTCAATGAGTTATAGGTTCTATCCAGCTCTCTGGAATCTATGTACATACTATTGTGTACTTGAGTGATTATTCACTTGGTTCTCCGACATGTTGTCGGTTAAGGTTGAGCCACCACTTAGTTGTAGTGCTTCATCTGTTTTCAGTAGCTTCTGAATTATGCCAGTTCATCTGGTTCTGTACAAGTGTTCTTTACTTGTATGACCTTGCATTTCTATGCATCGGTCCTTATGACTTTCATAAGTTCCCTTCTACTTTTACCACAATCGTCATCTTCCCAAATTCCTAGCTATCCCACTACGTCATCACCGTACAAGTGCAATACCGAAACACTCAGTCCTACAGAGTGCAGAGGCGTAAACCCTTGGTAGTAAATCTCTTGTGAGATTGCAATAGGAATGAATATTGTTTCCTGTTGCCTGGTCTGCCTACCATCTTTATTCGTCAACTCCATATCATGTGTGATTTATTAACATAGACTGGTCGCTCGCTGCGCACCATGTTCTTGTTTATTTCCAACTTTGGTTCCCATGGCATCCGCTATTTTCTTAGCTTCTGCTCATGTATCTCTACCATTTATACAATGGTTCACCATTTATTTGGCTGATTACAAAATATATATTATTCTTTCTGTCCCTGAGCTCCTTGAGCGTTATTGACTTACACTTCATGTTATACACATACGATATTTCCTCTTAACCGATTACTCCTCGGGTTCCAATAATTGCTATAACAGCTTATTTCCGTATTGCTTGGCAATAATTGTATGCCCAAGCTTCATTACATTAGTGGCTCTAAAAGGGATGTACTTTCAGACATTTATTGAAGGTATCATCTTCTTTAGGATCTATATGCTCATCGCTCTTGCGGTACCACCTTAACGAGGGTATCTTTGCTCGATAGTTATTAAACAATCTTACTTTTGCCGTTCTTGGCAACTCCCATGTGGTTCAAAACCGGTTTTGCAACCGTTGGATCTATGTATTGTAGTGGATTTGTGGCATACTAGCCTGGTTGCCTAGAGCACTGCTCATCTTAGGCTGTTTCCAAGTATTGTTTCTCCTTATACCATCAAATGGTTTGGGGATAACATTGGGCTCCATTATAAGATCTCCGCATCACGCTTCCGTCCGCTGGATGCCCCTTAAGTATCTTGGTATTGATCGGTATCATTTACAAATTTAGGGTATCCCCTGAGAAGTGGGATCCCTTCGGTTTCCAACCAAGTATTCATTCAAATTCTTGTGTTTTCTCGTCAAGACATTTAGTTCAACACCCTTCTTGGATTGCTCCTGAGTGTTACCGAATTACGCCATTACCTTTGTCTAACTTATGAGTATGATTGGTTACTCTGCATTGCGGTCCTGGATTTCCAACTATCCCGTTTAGGTTTACAACGTCTCCCGTCCTTAGGGTAGACAAAAAATACTTTTCTTTATGTCCTTGACCGGTTTAATATCCTCTTTGGTGATAACGGTATTCTCCGGTACCTTATATGATCACTCTGGGTATTTCTTCTTGTCCATTGAACATCGGCGTGTTTATGTTAGGTGTTTGCCTTGCCGAGTTTAAACCAGATATTCACTCTGGGTTCCGTATTTGCTTCAAGATGTCTTGAGACATATCCAATGTCTTTACTTAATCGTTAGTGTTTCTCGCACTTCCCAACTCTTAATCATTCTCTTGGAGCGAGTGCGTGAATCTTTTAGCTTTGTAAGCTTATCTGTGTTCCTCGTTCGTTTGAGGTGTTCCATTGTTTTGGTTTGAATTTACCTTATGATCCGTAGAACGGAGCTGACTACTACCCGTGTTTCGTACACTACATGTATACATATGTGGGGTACCTTATTGGCACGTTACCACTTACCTGACTAACTCACAAAGGGTCTGTCAGGCCCGCAAGCTCCTTCGGAGTGCGGTCATCCCACATCCCGTATTTGGGTACACTTAGTGCTCGTCACACGCCTAGGTGTATTCTATTGTCAACTCCTCTTGTATCATTCTATGATACTCACCGTGATTCTTCGGTTTGGTTTTAAAAATCTGAGGTTTAAAGAGAAGAATTTGTGACTGAAAGAATAATCTTGGGTTTGAAAGAAAAACTTCATGGTGTTGCCATCTGAAGTATTGACCAAGTCTAGCTTCTCGCTGACTGGTATGTTCGTTAATATAATGGTCGGGCCGTTAGGCCTTTCCAAGGTTTGGTTCTCAAGTTCTTAGAATAGGGGTCCTGTAAGTACTTCAATCTTCATGGTGGTACTTTTAGTAAGTAATTGTTAGTCGTTAAAGTCCCTCAATTTGCTTTGCTGTTGCTGCACTTGCCTTGACAAGTGCGCGGGTACGTCGGTTTTCGGGTTAACATGTACCGATACGGTATTGTTTTCATCCGTATTTAGTTCTTGACCAGGTTGTTCGTCAATTCGGGTGCTTTCCCGATCTTGGGGTACTCTGTGTACCTTGCTTCGTAGCTCGTTCCCACACTTTACTTTGGTTGCCGAAATTTTACTAACCTTTAGGAGCTACGTCGTAGTCCTGTGGGTGTACGGTTACTCTCATAGTTGTCTGAACTATTTATTCTGGTATTACTGCCCTTTTGGCATTGCAGGTTTGGAGTTATCCAACCTTGGCTATTTCCATAGTCGGTTGTATACTGTTGTTGGTATTATCAAGCATTGCAGTCCGCAGACTCTCTTGTCTCGGGTTTTGTTACTCCGCCTTTTCGCTCATTGCGTAGTTACACTTCCCTTTTGTTGGTTGTGCATGGTTCTCGCAACTGCGAAGCACGTCACCCCATGGTGACACAAATTTCATTTCATATCCTATATTTAGGATCTTCAATATTTACTTTAAGTGCGGTTATTGCTGTTCCAACAGGAACCGTCTCCGGGATTTCCAGTTCTTGGAATCTACCGTATGACAGGTTCTTTCCTTATAAGATCTATTTTACAACTGCCAGATCGGGTTTTTCCGAGTATGAGAGGTCTTTCCATCTCTCTGGCGTTCTTCCCCAACTTATAACGGTGGTTGCAGGGGCGGGATTGATTATGTAGGTATCCAGATCACACTGGAAGTTCCTATCTAGCGTACCTCTCACGCTAGCACTCAACCCTTAGCCCTAAGTCTCTAATTCCTAACTCGGTATTCCCTAAACTCGGTATTTAGACCATTAGAGCGATACTTCGCTCTGATACCACTAAAATAAATTTTTTTATAAATTAAAAAATTAAAAAATGAAAATATCATTAAATATTAAAAAAATTCCTTTTTAAAATTATTCAATACCATACACAGAATATTGTGTTCTAAACAGGTAATTTATATCAGTATTTTTTACCAATATAGTACAATAATTTATACCAAATAAGTACCATAATTTTTATCATACATTTTAATTATTACTTTCTATCAATTAGATTATTTATTTCTTCAAGTAAATAATTTTTTATATTGCTAATAAATTTTAAAAACTAAAATTTCTAAATATAATAATTTATTGGAAATAGAGTGACTAAGAATATGGTACTATATTGGTAAAATTATGGTACTTATTTGGTATAAATTATGGTACTATATTGGTAAAAAATACAGATATAAATTATCTGTTTAGAACTCAATATTCTTTGTATGGTATTGAATACATTTTAAAAAAGGAAAATTTTAATATTTAATGATATTTTCATTTTTTAAATTTTTTAAAACTTTTTTTTATATTTTTATTGTATTTTGATATTTTTGTTAATTTTTAACACTTAGGGGCATATTGTGAACTTTAAAGTAATTTGTTTTAGTAGGGGTATTTTTGTCTTTTTCCCATCTATAGTGGCATTTCATGGACTTTTCAGAAAATATAGTGGCATTTCTTTCTTTTTTTTAGTGGCATTTCATGAATTAGCCAAAAATATAGTGGCATTTCATGAAATTTCCCAATTTAACTAGTAGGGTATTTTATCTTTTTCCTTCTATAGTGGCATTTCAGGACTTTTCAGAAAATATAGTGGCATTTCATGGACTCTTTTTTTAAGTAGAATTTCATGAATTAGCAAAAAATATAGTGGCATTTCATGAAATTTCCCAATTTTTTTCTATTAAAATATTTTTAAATTGCTGTAACTTTTAATATATAAGTCCAAATGAAAAAAAATGTCATGTTCATCTAAATTGAGCCTCAAACAAGAGCATCACTAGTAGAAACATGGATGATCTTAGCGCCCCTAGTGCAGCGGGAATAAGAACCGCTGAGATAGAACGTTTTTAAAAAATGTCGCTAACCTATCTCTGCGGATCTTACTTATAACCGCCGAGATAGGATCATTCAAAAAAAAAAACTCTACATATCTCGCAGTTCTTAGTAGGAACCGCTGTGATAGATTCTTTTATTTTTCCCCAAGTTGCGCCACTCCGTCATTCTCCCTCTTCTTCTACTCTGTCTCGCGAGAACGAAGAAGACGACGGCGATTCGGACGCCTGCGACTGCAACCGTTACCCGCCCACCGCCACCACCCCTTGTCCTTCTCCTCGCGCGCCACCAGCCTTTCGCCGCCATCGCCGTTTGCCAGCTCGTCCCGCCACGGAGGTCACAGTCGTCGCGCGTGAATGCTGCAGTAACCCTAGGTTAGAATTCCGAATTCTAACTTTGAAATAGTTAATTATTGTCTTGTTGATTGAATAACTAGTTGTAATATAGTTGTTGATTGTAGTTAGTTGTGTGTGTATAATTTAAATAGATACATTATTGAACAAGTATAATAGTTGTGCATATAAGGTGTTCGATAAAATGCATGAGTTGATATTTTTGCTGTTTGTGCCCTATGCATTACAATGGTGGAGATAGTTTAATGAAAAGCCCGATAGTATTTGTATATTAGGTAGAGTCCTTAATTAGTAACCTTGTAGCCCCCCATACAAATAGCAACTAGTAAACTAAAACGCCAATTCAAACAAACAAACAAACACAATTAAGTAATTATAATTATATGTTATTATGTGTTGTTGAGGTCACACCCAAGGTTGTGAAAAACGGTACGGGGTCGTAATACAAACCCTACAAAATACGGGATACGAGAGTATTGATGCGAATAAGACGGGTGTAATGATACGGTGAAATACCCTAAATATTAAACGTTAGAATCATAACACGCTTTATAATATGGACATAAAATACGTACGAACGATTAAAGCTAGTACATATATATATGTACGAACACGAAAACATATGTACGTAACGTTACAATATCGTAACGTTGTAATAAAAATGAACGTCGCATAACTTTGTTACAAAATATATAATAACATGATATAATGTATCGTCGCACATATAACGTAACGTTGTAAATATGTGACAATGTCGTCACCTAACCTCGTAACGAAAGAAAACAATAATGGTAATAACAACACGAAATAATATATAGTCACATATATATAAGTAAACATATTAACTTATTCAAATAAAAAGAAGGAAAAGAAGCAAGGAGGACGCTCCCGTTGAGGCTCGAAACCGAGAGACCTCCTATACTTGTTCCGAGTGCTTAACCGGGTGAACTGCGCTCAATTTCAGCTACTAACTCACACTAATTGGAATTAGTACTAAATCAACAAGGTAAATAAAAATAAAACAACACAGATAGAAACAGACCCGCACTCTCTGTAGCGCTCTTCCTCCTTACCAGTTTCAACGCCCGATCAAACAACAAAATAGAGACCACGCCTTGCAAGCTCAACGACCGGAGCTTTTGTTTATTCAGGTGCCCATCATTCCTAGTAACTTGAGGAAACACCATCCCTGTCCCCTCTTAAACCTCTCACCCTCTCAGTCTCTGTAGCGTACGGTGATCCACCAATAATTAACTCTATTCTTCATACCTTACTCTCATCGTGAACCAAGCAGGCCACTGCAACAGACCCCAAGCACCAGACAGGACCGTTCCTGTTTCAGAATCCTAAGCACCAGAGCCATGTCTTTTTTTTCAAACTCCCACGCACTGCATTGGTCCCCCGTGTCTTGTGCCATTCCATTCAAAAAACTCATAAACCACCTCTTTCACTCTCCTGCTGTGCGTCTCTCTGCATGGGCAGGGGCTCTTTCCACACTCTCTGATGCGAATACGCAGAGTAAGTGTTGCTGGGTTTCTCTTCTTTTCTTCTGTTTGATTTCTGTTTCGAAACCTTGATTGCATGACTCACTCCCTCTGCATTGTTTGGGTAACACTGGCTAGAAACTAAACCAACGAGGAGTGCCCAAACTTCCCAGAAAGAACAGCTCCACTTCTGCTACAGAAGGAAAATAAGTCAAGGTAAACCCATAGTCTATTCTCTGTTAGTACTGAAACTTGAGGAAAACTGACTCCCTCTGTCCTCTCTATTCTAGTGAGATACGACCCCTTGGTGAGATCCTTCTGGGTGTAAGCTAAAACCTCCAGCAAGCTAGCCCGAATCAAGGTATGGAAAAAAAAAACTTAGAAATCTGTTCTGCACTACACTAGTTAACCAGCTTAAAACAGGCCACGATTGAACATGGCATCTGGGTTCTTTCTTTTGTCTAGCTGCGGGAGAATACCAGGGAGCACCAAAGGCTGCCTCAAGAGGAACAAGCATTTAATACCAGAGTGGTATGTCACGACTCATGTTTAAATTCATGCCTTAAAAACACATGCTAAAACTGTTGCTAACTGATACTTTAAAAACAAAAAAAAAACTACTGTCAATCTGAATACTTGCGAAATCTGTAAGTTAATACCCTGTACATTAGCTTATAGAGGGAGGAAAAGAGTAGTACTTGTTTAACAGTCAACACCCTCAGTTAATCAGTAAACTAAACCAGGTGGAGGCTAAAGAAGACTTAAAGAAGAAATAAAATAGCCTGTTGCAGTTTCTGAAAATTTCGAGATCCTGTATAACTGTATCCAAGTGAGTACAAAGCATTACCTTGGGTTTCCTTAGAACTGGAACTGTAGTAACTTATTAGTAAACCTGCTACCTTGCTGTCATTAGGTCTCCCTGTAAATAAGTAGAAGAAACTGTAAGAAACAAGTTAAATGGCAGAAAAGGAAAATGCATCAGTTTAGCAGTTTCAGTTCTAGGTTCTATGTGGCAGATTCTTCTTCAGGAACGTAGCCTTACAGCCTTGGGTCTGCCTAGGGATTTGAAACCACCACAAAGCTACTTAACTAAGGGGCTAAATAAACTGGGGAAAATGAAAACCAAGATAAGAAACTAAACAGAAAGATATACAGAACAGGATCAAACTTCAACATTAACAGTTTTCGAAAGTAACTTCAGTTTCAGTTTTGGGGTGAAACTTCTGTTCCAGAGGCATTACCCAATATACTTCTGAGGTATTGAGGGTTAAATAGAAGGGAACCCTAGACTAAGCAAGTAAAGGCTCACAATTAAACTGGTAGACAGATTCATAGTAACAGTGGATAAAACCACTAGTGTCTGATTCTCTAAATTCTGGTTTTCAGTTTTCTTTCAGATTCTATGCGTGAGTGTACTCTTGCTTCTTGGGAGGAAAATGAATTTAGGGTCTTTTAAATGGCTTAACTAAGAATGTAAATTAGTTTGGAGGGAGTTGTAGACCGGTTTAGGGAAAAACAGAAGAAGAACAAAACCGTGTCAGCTTCTGTTTTTTAGTCTTGCACTCTATCGGTTTTTCTAATTCCTACCATTTCAGATTGTGTGAGGAAATCACGGCTACACTATATTGTCTTGGGTGGGTTTCGAGATTTAAAACTGTATCAAGACATTAACTAAGTAGCTAGGTTAGCAAGTGAGAGAGAAAACAAAAGAAGACCCGATCTGTAACAGAAAGCAGATTCGAAACAGAAAAGAAAAGAAAAACAAAGTGAAATATAGCTACCAGTTTTAAGTTACAGATGTTGTCTTTCTGTTTCAGTTCAGTTTATTAAGTTCTGTATAAGGTTGTTCAGAGGAGCTATCCATGTGGTTTTAGGATTAGTCTCATGTTTAAGATCTGGTTAACCCATAACCCAAGGTGTAGATAGGTTGAAGAGAAATATAGGAAGTCATATCGGTTCTGTTTTCAGGTTTATGCTTGCTTCTGGAAATTTGTTTCTGTTTTCTGTAACAGTTTTACTGGGATATTAGGAGGGGTTATAGTGTCTTGGGTATGAGTTAGGAAGGTTATTGGGGAAGTGAATTAAGTTGACAGAACCACGTGAGAGTTTGGGAACCCAACAACTGATGAAAAACAGAAAGGAAGGGAATAAAAGAAAATCTAGAAGAAAACCCAGCATTTCAGTTTGATGTCTTGTTTCTGAGAAGTTACTTCTGTTTCTGTATGAAAGATTAGGTGAATGTTATTGGTGACAGTTTCGAGGTTTAAAACAGAAGGGAAACACTTAACTAATTAAGGGGTACATAGGGGAGAGATTTGAAGGAAAGAAATAACACTTACACAGAAAAAATCAAGGAAGGACATTGGTCTCATGGGTTTCAGTCTTAGTGTTTCTGATTTCGTGTTTGTATCTGTTACTGTCAAATGAACTTCCAAGTGTATGTATTCTGGGTTAGTTTGGGTCTAATACCTAGTAACACACAAACCTAAGTGACTTTAAGTTGGGGAAAACAAAAAAACCAGTTATGAACTTAGACATGGAATCGAATGTAACAGATTTTGTGTTTTAGTTTCGTAGCATGGTTTCTGTATAACTGTGTTGCTAAGGTGTATAAGGGTGATTCTAACTAAATAATGAATTCAAATAATAGCTAATGAACATAACTAGGATACCAAAACATGTGGGGAAAGTTGTACATCAATTACTACATTAAAAACGAAGTTAGTTAAGGTATTACAAAGGGCTCGCGTTTCAGATTTTGAAACTTTTGTATTTCTGTATAAATGGTTCTAAGGGTTCTAGGATCTATAATACCATTACAAGTGTTAAAATATACTCACCTATTTATCTAAGGAGGGGATCACATTAGACATGTTATATACATGTTATAAACTTGTTACATAACTAGCGCTTAAAACACTTTTAAACATTACCTAAGGAACAAAAGACTTGTTAACATACAAAACAAGTTGTGAGTGTCCTAGGATAAGATAAGCCTACAATGAGTGCATGTGAAGTTCTAGAATTAATAACTAAGCATCTAACAACATACCTAGGGGATAACATACATTATAGAGTGTCATCACATAAAATAATAAACTGACGCCTTGTTTTAATTAACGTTAGGGCCGTAGCGAACTCCGACCGGGACTCCGAGTGTGAGACAAGTCTTTCGAAAAAGGTATGGACATGTGTGGTTCGTATGTTGCCGTGTTACACGGCTTGTGTGCTGTGTGCTCTGTGTGAAAAGACTATAAGATTAAAGCATGAAACTGGTTTGCTGACTTATTGTGTTGTATGATTGCTATATCATTTTGTATGTTATTTGCGCGCACACAGTAGTTTAGTCCCTTCGCGTTTATGGAATTGAGGGATGAATACGAAACTATGAAACAAAGAAAATACTATTAAAGGGAACTCCTCCCTAACCATGGAGGACGTACCATGACACCCACTATGGTGTCTATTCATTAATGAGAATAAAGAGTAAATATCAACTGGAGGAACATGAAGATAACCCGGGAAGACAACATCTCGGGCCGCGCGGTATTGAATATATTCGGGAGTTGGTATCTGCATCAGATCCTTCGACCGACCATTGTGGAGCACATCTTGGGGTCTAAAGACGACCCCTCTTTCTCGACGAACGACGCCGGGATTGGAAGATTGGCAATTTGGGAAGCATGACCTGGGGTCTAGAGATGACCCCTCTTTCTCGACCTGACGTCGGGATTGGAGGATCAGCTAATTGGAGAGCATAACCTGGGGTCTAAAGACGACCCCTCTTTCTCGACGTACGACGCCGGGAATGGAGGTATGAACTAAGGAGGAGACGTCCTCTAACGTGCGGTAATAAGAACTCACAATAAATCCATAAAGAAGTAAGAAAAGATAAGCACCTATACTATATGGTCACGGGAACTAACTACATCCCGACCTGGTGCAAGAAGGAGAAGAGAAGTACACATGATGAGACAAAGGAAAAGAAATGAAAACACCACGTTGAATGATCCCACTGTGAGGATCATCACTATTCAAATCTCTCATAACTCGACTTGTTTTACAATGTTGTAGTGCTTGTTGTTAACTCTATGCTAATATGTTGGGTTGCTATGTTAATGTGTGTATGGATGTTGCTATGTATGTTGTGTATGTTGGATGTTATTGCTTTACTATAGCATGCAAATGGACTTAATCATATTCGACCAAGTAGTCGTGTGGCCCGGTAACATGCGGGCTTCACACGTTCATACTCGCATAGTTTTGCTGAGTCCTTTATTTTTACAGGTATGAAAAGGAGGCGGAGAGTAGG